>CM076569.1:449367126-449438235 GCA_034641835.2 Pinus albicaulis | reverse complement strand
GTGCAATACATTTGGCTAAGAATCCGGCCTATCATAGTAAATCAAAGCATATTCCAATTAAGTACCATTTTGTAAGACAGGTTATTACTGAAAGGGGAGTCTCTCTTGAAAAGGTGCATACAAAGGAAAACTGTGCAGACATGTTCACGAAACCAGTTTTGTTGGAGAAGCTACGTTGGTGTTTGGCTTCTCTTGGCTTGCAGAAAAGATAAAATAATAAAGAACAGGGCATCAGGCTAATTGTTGTCAAGGTGGAGATTGTTGAGATTTTCTGTTCTAAATAAAATAGCAAAAATCTCATTAGGTGACAAAAATTAGGAATTAGTTCCTAGATTAGCTCCAGGTTGTTGGGAGAGAGTTAATGCATCCTAAATTTGATGTGAGAGGATTTATGAGGCAGTTAGATTCTCTTTGCTATATAACAGGCATCCATACGGATTGTTTGGTGTGTGTGGGTGTGAGAGTTTGTAATCTCCTGTTTGAATTAATAAGATTGCCAATGCCCTGTTGTGTGGACGTAGCCCAGGAGGTTTGGGTGAACCACGGTAAAATCACTGTGTCTTCTTGTGCATGATTTATTTGCTGTGTTTTTCATTGTTTTGCTGTGCATGATCTCCAACAAACCACATTAGAGCTCAATTTCATAATCTTTGTTGCAATACTGACCTTACTAGCCTTTTAAGATGTCAAAATTATAGTGAGCTCGGGAGGCTTCTCTCCAAGTTTTTTGAGCATAGAAATAAAATCTTAAATCAAATTAAATAACTCTTTTCTTTAGGTTTGATAGACCAAAAATTGGTCTCAATGGACGTTAACCATTATCATCATCAACAACATTTTAATATAAAGCTATGTTATTATAGTTTACTAATTCAATATTTTTAATTGTATTTTTGAGACTTTATAAAAAATAATGTCATAATTATTTCTTTTATCTATTTTATTTGTTTCATGGTTATGATTTTTTTAATTTAAGAATAAGATTTCATATAAGAATATCTAATAAAAAAGTGTTCATTTAAAATAAATTTTATATTAAAAATATTTAATATGAAGTAACATAATTTAATTTCATATTTATTACTCAAGATTATTTTTTATTTAAGAATGAGATTTCATATAAGAATAACCAATAAAAGCATTCATTCAGAATACATTTTATATTAAAAATATTTAATATCAAGTAACGTAATTTAATTTCATATTTATAAGAAACAGTTAAAAAATAAATAAGTTATTTGTAATTTTCTCTATTTTAATAAAAATTTAATAATTTATTTTTTACTTAAATTCACTATTATTTTTAAAATTTTAAAATTTCACACTACAACAACTTTAAAAACCGTGAGAAATGATCTCAACTACTTTAAAAAAAAAAACATTAAAAAAAACTTTATTCACATTTTAAGAAGGGAAAAAATAAAAATATTGATAAATTACCCTAATTCTTTAAGCAACCTGGTATACACCTTCCCCACACAAATTCAAGTTTTCATAAATAATGTGCAGGCGATAATCATTTAAAAGAATATTGCCATATATTCTGAGGACGGTTGCTACTAAATGGACAACCACGACATTGTTAAAATAGATACCGACGGAAGCCTTCGCAGGTTAATGGACACGCATTGATTTGATTGTTTATTTTATTGTTGTGGTTTGCAGAGAGTTACAATAATTTACAATAGGTTAGAAGGGGTAGGAATTTTTATTTTAATTTTTTTAAGTTGAATTAAAAAGATGGTGATCATTTATTTTATTTTTATATTTTATAAGTTAGATGGCGAGAGAATACGATTTATAAAGAAAATGATGTTTTTTTAAGTTGAATTAAAAGTATGGTGGTTAATTTGAAGAGAGTTATAATAATTTACAATAAATTAGAAAGTGAAGGAATTAATGTTTTTTTTTAAATTGAATTAAAAGTATGTTGATTGTTTATTTTATTTTTATTTTTTATAAGTTAGAAGGTGAGAGAATACAATTTACAAAGAAAATGATGTTTTTTTTAAGTTGAATTAAAAATATGGTGATTGATTTGAAGAGAGTTATAATAATTACAATAAGTTAGAAAGTGAAGGAATTAATGTTGTTTTTAAGTTGAATTAAAAGTATGGTGATTATTTATTTTATTTTTATCTTTTATAAGTTAGAAGGCGAGAGAATAAGATTTATAAAGAAAATGATGTGTTTTTTTTTAAGTTGAACTAAAAGTATGGTGGTTGTTTAATTTATTTTTATTTTTTTATAAGTTAGAAGGTGAGAGAATGTGATTTCTAAAGGAAATAATGTTTGAATTGTTCTTAAGGGTGGTTTTTGAAAAGTTTTCTTGTTTATTTTCCGATCTAATTTGTCTAGAATCTAGCACTAATTCATTGAAATCACATCAAACTCTTCACAATCAAAGTGCCCAAGGGGTTTTTGAGGGTGCTAAATTTATATATGTAGTCAGAAAACCAATTTAAACAATACAAATCAAGATTTCACCAAAAATATTTCTGCTACATTCCGGCCAAAAATCTACCTGAAACTCCAAAAAATCACATTTAAAGACAACTCCAATAATGTTTTTTTTTTTTTTAAGTTGAATTAAAATTATGGTGGTTGTTTATGTTATTTTTATTTTTTAATAAGTTAGAAGGTGAGAGAATATGATTTATAAAGGGAATAATGTTTTTATTTTTTAAGTTGAATTAAAAGTATGGTGGGTGTTTATTTTTATTTATTTTTATAAGTTAGAAGGTGAGAGAATACAATGTATAAAGGAAATAATATTTTTTTAAGTTGAATTAAAAGTATGGTGGTTGTTTATTTCATTTTTATTTTTTATAAGTTAAAAAATGAGAGAATACGATTTATAAAGGAAATAATGTTTGAGTTGTCTTTAGGGATTTTTTTGAAAATTTTTCTAGTTTATAATTTGTCTAGAATCCAAAAGGGATTCATTGAAATCACATGTTTGATAGGTGAACTTTGCACAATTGAAGTGCCCACGGGGTTTTTGAGGGTGCTAAATTCATATATGTAGTAAAAAACCAATTTAAACAACACAAATCAAGATTTCACCACAAATTTTTCTGTCGGATTCCAGCCAAAAATCTACCTGAAACTCCAAAAAATCACACTTAAAGACAACTCCAATAATGTTTTTTTTTTTTTTGTTGAATTAAAAGTATGGTGGTTGTTTATTTTATTTTTGTTTTTTATAAGTTAGAAGGTGAGAAAATATAATTTATAAAGGAAATAATGTTTTTTTTAAGTTGACTTAAAAGTATGGTGGTTATTTATTTTATTTTTTATTATTATAAGTTAGAAGGTGAGATAATACAATTTATAAAGGAAATAATATTTTTTTAAGTTGAATTAAAAGTATGGTGGTTGTTTATTTTAGTTTTAGTTTTTATAAGTTAAAAAGTGAGAAAATACAATTTATAAAGGATATAATGTCCGAGTTGTCTTTGAGGGAATTTTTTGAAAATTTTTCTGGTTTATAATTTGTGTAGAATCTAGTAGGGATCCATTGAAATCACAAGTTTGATGGGTGAACTTTGCACAATGGAAGTGCCCTAGGGATTTTGAGGGTGTTGAATTCATATAGGAAGTCAAAACACCAATTTAAACAACACAAATCGAGACTTCACCACAAATATTTATGTCGGATTCCAGCCAAAAATCCACCAGAAACTCCAAAAAGTTGCACTTAAAGACAACTCCAATAATGTTTTTTTTTGAAGTTGACTTAAAAGTCTCAAAAGTATAATAAAACATCTATAATATCACTCTTTGTCCATACTAACAAATGGTAAAGATATTTAAAAACACTTAAAATTTAAAAGTAGTTAAAAGTTAAAAGTAGTTAAAAGTTAAAAAATGAGTATATTTACATTATATAAAGAAATTGAAAATAAAGAAAGTTATAGTTAAGACATTTTAAGTAGTCTCACTATTTTATGTCCAAGTAAATTTTTATCCATTTTATACATTAAAAAATGCAACATAGACAATGAGAAATTACAAGTGGTCACACTACAATGTTCTTATATGTAAGTGCACAATGGATTCCTGATGACCTTGAGAACTAAGAAATACTAAAAATAATAGAAAATTAGGGAAGAAAACTAAAATTATCATTTTAGTACCTAAAATAGAGTTAGGATAAAATTATAGGAACCATGAGTTACAAAAATTCATGCATTTCCTTAAAACTAGGGACCTTCCTCAAATGCTATCTTATAATCATCATATTTGTAAAACATAATAATAAAAAAAACTATGCAACATGATGAGAACCTGAATTTGATTGTCAAAGTTGAATGGATCAAATAGTACAATGCTAATGTAGAGACTAGTAGCCATTAAATCTACAAATATCTATATCATTTTGATATAATGAATGTAGATGGGTTACCTCTAGAGCTATGATCTCCACCAGTTGGGATTTATAACCATGCTCCAATATATAGTCATCACGAAGACTAAAAGGCTTATAAACATTTGAAAGAGTATAATTGTTTTTTTCTACGCCCTTAACTATATATATATATATTGAGAGCTTCAAGATACCCCAAAAGTAACCATTCCTCTATGCAAACACAACATGAAAATTTGAATTAAATCTTTACCTATGTAGTAGATATAGAAAGGATTTTTACCTTCAAGTTCTTTTCCCTCATAGAACAAACATTGATAAGTGTTGGGGCCCCTATTTTGAAAACAATATGGCTTTGAGTCGCGGATAACAAGTGGAAGAGTGAAACCACGGTAGACAGAGAGTTGTCACGGTTGCGAAGAGCTGAAGAGTAGGTGGCGCGGCTGTTGCGGAAACAAGCACAGATGGAAAAAGGGAGCAACAAGAAAAAACAATGGAACTCCCAGTGATCAGGGAGATGCAGCAAACAGCAGAGCAGAAAGGAAGGGAAAATTAACAGTCACGTTGGAAAAGGAACAAATAGGCAATTGGCCAGTGTAGACGAAAGGTTGGCACAATAGGGATCAGACGAAGAGAGCCATAGGAGAGCTCTGTTCACTCTGTTCATTCTTTTCACTCTGTTCATTTTGTTCGCTCTGTTCATTCTGTATGTTCTATGTGATGATATTGTAATCAGTCCTACCAGGATCGCTTTCAGGAGCAATGTAATTGTCCGCTTTTGTTAATGCAATATATTGTTATCTAAGTTTTATGTCCTGAGTTCTGTAATGTGTATCTGGTTAAGATGAATGAATTGGTCAATTTTTTTTTTCATCCTGAATACGTTCGTGAGTAGTATCTTTTGCAAAGTAGTTACACCTGTTCGAAGCACTCAATTCTGTCTGTTTTATTCTATAAGTTATGCTTGGTTGATACCTGATATGTTCCTAATCTTACTAAGGTCACGACACGCCTCAGGTGAGACTCTCTGCTATTTGGAGTAGAGTGAAAATGCCAGCGTTTGCTAGACTACTGCGGAAACCTTGTTGGCCTCTGTCCTGAACCTGTGTCTTTCCCAAGAGACCTTCTTTATCACCAATAAATGGTTTCATTGTCGGGACCTTCAAATTTCATTTAGGAGCTAGATCATGGTATCACAGATCTTTGAAAGAGAGATACGAAGCTGGTGGGATAACCATTTGGATCAGTTCATAGCACAACTAGCTGAATTGAGACAGAAGAGGGGGAAATTTGTTAAGAATAAGGTTCTATTCTCTGAATCCGTGAGTGATATCTACGACATTTTCTAGGGAAAGTTTCCATATGAACTCTACAATTGGTTTATGAGACTACAAGTCAAGACAGTCCAAGAAAGCTCGCGGAAGATTTGTCGCAAGTGGTTGCACAAGGATCTGGTAGCCCTCCATCGGTTAGATACCAATTTGACCCAAGATGTAGTTTTCTGGGTGCAATCTACCTTGGAAGGATACATAGTGGAATTTTCAGCTGAGCGTTACCAGTCCTTTTCAAAAACATAAGACGTGTTTAGATCTAGATTACGAGGACATTTGTTGAAGGAGATTCCCTTGTGGATCAAATCTTTAATGGTAGACGAGGGACTGATGGAGTTTCAAAAATCTGAGATGGAGACTTAAACCTCCAGTACTGGGGGAAGGAGTTGAGGGAGATATGCTACAAGTAAGTTGGAAAGGGGAGTATGGATATGGATGTCGAGACCTCCAGTAGGTTGAGAGAGTGACGAGCACATCGGAGGGCGCAGATAACTGTGAAGTGGCGGGAGAGAGTGATGAAGGAGTTGGATAAACAGGAAAGCAGTCAACAGAACAAGGAGAAGGTGCCACAGATGACAAAGGAGATGGAAGGTCAAACGAAATCCCAAGGACTAAGAGGGACCGTGAAGGAATTCAAGCAAGTGTATAGGAGCCCAGCCCAAACAGAAAAGGGAGGAAATTCTAATGTGGAGGACGTGTGCCCCAAGGAGATGCCCGATGTGGAGTTGCATGTTGCGATGGAGAAACTATTCCGAGAGGGGCCGACACCCATAACTCAAGGTAACTATATTCCCCAAAGTTCAAGTAGCTCTAGTCCTGACCTTCCCCTGGTACTCTATCAACCACTAAGTGAAATTTTTGTTAAGTTACGAGAATTGAGTAATTTTAATAGTGTTCAATCCACAGCAGTAATACACACTAGCAGTAGTGCTAGTAATACCATTTCACAACCAGGAAATAGAGGTTTTATTCTAGTATCACCCACACAAAGAAGCATGGCGGGATCATTTACCTAATACCCAGAGTTATCTGGGAGGGGTAATGATGATGTGGAGCAGCACTGGTATCTCTACGAAGCCATATGGAGGGCTCGACAGACACCAGAGGTAGTTAAGTTGATCGAGTTTCAAACTACTCTCAGAGAGAGAGTGCTATGTTGGTTTATTAAATGGTCTGAGGCTCATCCGAACCTAGCAATAGACAATGTCAAGAAAGAATTCATTAAATAATTCAAGTTACCTCAGACAGATCAGCAAGGTTTATCAGAGATGTGGGAGATTAAACATCGAGAGGGAGAGACTGCATGGGATCAGACGAGGAGATTCAAGGATGCAGTTGGGAAACTGAGTTACCCAATCAATCCAAATCATCAGAGAGATTGGTTCATCAAGGCCCTTCTTCCACTAACAAGAACTCCATTAACACAACAAAATATTGATACATTACAAGACGCATTGGAGCAAGCTATGAAGATAAAGGCCATGGCAGGATATCCGCAAGAGTTCAAAGGAGGGGCCGCAGCTCAAGACTCTTCCATATTGGGGTTACAACATCAGATAGCTAGCCTGACAGAAGAGTTGAAGGAAATTCAACCAATGAGGCCTGCAAGACCCAATGTATGGTGTACGCACTGTTTGATGTAGGGACACGTGGTCGCCGAATGTCCATGGTTGCGGGGGTAGAATGCGGGGACATCAGCAATAAGGACACAGGGAGCTCCAACAGTAGGAGGAGTTGCACAGATAAACACACAAGGACTATATCCACCGCAACCCCAATACCTAAGGTTCCCCACACAACAGAATCAGGCCGCAACTGAATATTGCGAGATATGCAAAAGCATTGGACATCCGCCCCGCCTATGCCCAATCTTGCAAAAATAGTCTAACGTTCCAAAAAAAATATACTGTGAGTTCTGTGCTTCCACAACACACAACACAGAGCAGTGTAGAGCTCTGGATGCTTAAGGGAACGATTGGACGGGCCTTCATATAGAGTGAATGAGGCTCCCAGGGGAGGAGGAGGGGGCATGAGAGGAGGCCGAGCTAGAGGAAGAGGACATGTACGATGTTACAATTGCGACCAAGAGGGCCACGTAGCGAGGGAATGTCCACTTCCCAGAAGACCATGGTGCTCTCAGTGCAGAGTGAATACGCATGCAACAGAAGACTGCCCATAGCTAATTAAAAGATGGGAAGAAAGAGCCAGACAAAGAGGAGCAAACATGGTAAATGCATAGCCAAGAATAGTAGAGGCTCAGGCTATGCAGAACATAGACATAGTGACATGGGGAGGAAAGAGAACTGGGGAATATGCACAAACTTCAGACTCGATAATGTTGATAAGGCCAGCATCCCCAAAGCCAGTGTTCAGGCTAGAAACATAGAAGCATTAATACTTTAAAGAAGCAGTGGAAAAATTTGCCCAACTTGGGGGAAGCCAAGGCGTTGGGTTACCACAGCCAAGGGTAGATAAGGAAAACCAAGCTAGCACAAGCACTATGATAGAAGAATGGTTCAGGCTATTTCTAAAAATTGTTACCAATGCATCAATGATGGAACAATTGAAGAAAAATGTGGAGATGGTGGTGCAGGAAGCCACAGAACCAAGAGAATCAAATGGCACGACACAAAAATACATACGAAGAGTCAAAAGAAATAAGAGAAGAACAAGGAAAGAGTTCTATGTAAACACTCAAGTTGCAGGATTCCAAATTAAGGACACAATGCTTGACCTAGGGTCAGATGTCAAAATTCTACCAAGGAAGACATGGGAAGCATCGGGAAGGCCAAAGCTGACATATTCACTAATCCAACTCTGCATGGAAAACCAGTACTGCATTGTGCCCATAGGCAGGCTGGAGGAGGTCGAAGTCGATGTTGCAGGGGTTAAGACATACATAGACTTCGAGGTGATAGACATTATGGGGGATAAGGATCCTTATCCAACATTATTGGGGATAGATTGGGCGTTCGAGAACTATGCAGTAATAGATTTGAAGAAGGAACTAATGATCTTTGAAGACGGGGAAGTTAGGGTCACACAGCCACTTGACCCTTATCAAGGACCACGATATACAAAGTCTATCGACAACAGAGAAGATGCTCAACTTCTTGATCATCTTTATCAAATGATAGCGGGGAAAAGAGAATATTATATCAACCCAACATCAGGGGGGCGTGTGAGCTGGAGAAGTTTTCAAAGATCAGAATTAGGCTCAGAAATAGCCTGGGATGATTGGAAGCAAGGGGGATATGAGACAAACACAAGAAGATGTGCTAATATGAGAAGGATCAATTGGATCGGAACTGAGGTAAGAGAATACCCTACTATGTCAAATATGAATGATGTGAATAAATTTATTTCCAGAATAGAAGATAAGGTACCAGTGGACCATATGGTCCCACTCATGGATGTGGCTTTACAATCCACGTCAGCAAGGTGGTGGAGCAACCACCACAACTCCCTGTCACGATGGGACAAAGTTGTAGCAAAATTGAGGGCCAGATTCAAGGAAGAGGAGGGACCACAATTCACCGAAAAATACCAAGGGGACTCCGACCCCAGGAAACATTTACAATATTGTGAGGACCAATGGAAAAATGCAGGGTGCGCAGAAGAACTATGGGTACACAAATTTGTACATTCACTGGATTTGATTCCACGAGCTTGGTACCTAACTAAAGAGAAGAAAAGAGGAACTAGTACTTGGAAAATAGTTGTGAATCAATTTACGCAATGCTTTTCCTTTGAAGGGAAAACAGAACCAGTCACACAAGCATTGCAAGCCATTAAAAGGGTATTGTTCTTTCCAAATATTCAGGAAGAGGAAAAACAACTGCTCCCACAACAAAGCATCAAACAATCGATAGCATGCAAAAAGATAAATAGTGAAATGGATGATGATGATCTAGGAGATCTTATACATCTATATTTCGAAGAAAAGGAAGGGGAGCGAGATATTCAGGAAGAACCGACAACAGAAGGAATTCATCTGCTCCCATTGAAAACCAATACGCTAAACATCGGTACATCGGAAAAGCCCAAACTTGCGTCAATTGGCGACTACTGGGACGCTGAACCAACTAAGGAGATATTCAATATGCTATAGGAATATGAAGACTTGTTCCCATTCTCAATAGCGGAGTTGAAAGGAATAAAAGGAGACATGGGGGAAATGCGTATAATTTTGAACCCTGACGCAAGACCAGTCAAGCACAGACCCTACCGTCTGAATCCAAGACTGAAAGAAAAATTCAAGGCAAAGATTGATAAGATGCTAAAGGTAGGGTTGATATTCCCGGTGGAAGAAGCATAGTGGTTAAGTCCTATTTTCATACAAAGTAAAAAGGAAAAGTCTGAAATTCGAGTCTGTGTTGACTACAGGAGCCTGAACAATGCATGCATACATGACCCATTCCCCACTCCGTTCAGTGACGAGGTTCTCAACAATGTTGTGGGGAATGAGGCTTATTTATTTACGGATGGATTTTCAGGATACCATCAAGTAAGGATAGCCGAAGAAGATAAGAAGAAGACAACTTTCACAACTGAATGGGGCTCATTTGCATATCATGTAATGCCATTCGGGTTGAAAAATGCACCAGCAATATTTTCAAGGATTGTTATAGCAGCGTTTCAGGAATATATCCATAAATTCCTGGAAGTCTATATGGATGACTGGACAGTCTATAGCCTGTTAAAGAACCATGCAATGTTATTAAGGATAATGTTCAACAGATGTAGGCAACTCCAGATTTCATTAAACCTCAAGAAGTATATCTTTGTAGTAACCTTTGGGACACTGCTAGGACATGTTGTATGCAAACAAGGGGTTTGCGTCGATCCAGCAAAAGTGGCAGTTATAATCAACATAGAAGCACCAAAAACCATGAAGCAATTAAGGTTACTACTAGGCCACACCGGCTAATATAGGCGATTCATCCGCAACTATGCGAAGATAATAGCCCCATTGGAGAAACTGTTGCGGAAATTGGAGAAATTTATTTGGACAGATGCCTATACTACTGCCCTGAATACCTTGAAAGAAAATTTGGCAAGTGCGCCCTTATTAGTTCACCCTAATTGGAACAAGCAATTTCATGTCCACATTGATGCTTCGAGCATCACACTTGGAGTAGTTCTGGCTCAACCAGGAGATACTTCAGTTGACCACCCAGTTTATTTTTCAAGTCAGAAGTTATTAACAGCTGAAAGGAACTACACCACAACAGAACATGAAGCGTTGGAAATGGTGTATTCCCTTAAAAAGTTTCGCCACTACCTACTAGGAGGTATGTTTAAGATTTTCACATACCATTTAGTTTTAAAGTCCCTAGTTAACAAACCGATCTTGGAAGGAAGAATCTGTAGATGGCTCCTACTATTTCAGGAGTTCACCTTCGAGGTGATAGTGAAGCCCGAGAGACTGAATGTGGGTCCTGACCACTTTTCAAGGCTAGAAAATGGAGAAAATGGAGGGTCTCTGGATGACCAGCTGCTAGATGCTGATCTTTTTAGGGTAGAAGCCATCCTAGACTACTTAGACCAGATGCATATCTGACAACAAGACAGTGCCCAAATGAATATACAGCAGCCCAGAAAAGACATCTGGTAGTCCGAGCAGCAGAGTATCAGCTAATAGCGGGACACCTGTATTAAATGGGGTTAGACCAAATCTTACAGAGATGCATCCTGGATCATGAGACAGAAGGCCTATTGTGGGAATGCCATTGTGGAGTTGTGGGAGGGCATGTCGGAGAAAAACCAATGGTGGGGAAAATACTACAGGCGGGCTTATGGTGGCCGACAGTACACATGGACAGTAAGGCATTTGTAAAAAAATGCGATGTGTGCCAGAGGACAGGACGTCCATCACATAGAGACGAGCTACCACTTCAGCTTGTAAAAGCATTGCAACCATTTGAGAAGTGGACCGTTGATTTTATAGGATTGATTGCACCTGTTGCAAGACACTCACAAGCCAGGTACATCATAACCGCAACAGACTATTTGACCAAGTGGGCAGAGGTGATACTAGTGAAGCATTGCACAGCCAAAACAAAAGCTTGATTCATATTTGAAAATGTCATCAACAGATTTGGTTTCCCAAGAATTATGACCAGCGATCAAGGTACACAATTTATCAATTCAACGATCAGATCTCTGCTAGAAAATTTCATGGTAAAACATCATAAAATCAGTTTGTACCATCCAAAAGCAAATGGTATAGTAGAAGCATTCAATAAGATTCTAGAAAAGGGCCTAACGAATATTTGCAACGCTGATCGAGACGACTGGGATGAATGTATACCAGCAACGTTGTGGGCGTACAGAACAACTATCAAAAGACTGAACAACCAGACCCCGTTCCAGCTGGTGTACGGGAGGGAATCAGTGGTACCAACCGAATTTTTCATACCGAGCCTGCTAATCGCATCATCACTACACTTATCAGAGGAAGACTCATTGAAAGAGCGATTGCGAGAGCTATAAGAACTGGAAGAGGACAGGTTTCTGGCAGAGTTCCACTAGACTGTCCAGAAAGATAGACAAAAATCTTGGCACGACCACCATATTAAGCGCAAAATGTTTACGGTCGAAGGAAAAGTTTTACTGTATGAAAAAAAGTTCCAAAAGTTCCCAAATAAACTAAGAATTCACTGACTAGGACCGTACCATGTGATTGAAGTTTGAGATTCAAGAGCAGTTCGATTAGCACAACTAGACGACCATGTATTACCAGGATGGGTGAATGGTGCACGCTTGAAGCCCTATCATGAGTAAGTTCCATTATTTCATTTTTCAATAACTCTCACAACCGAGAGGATTCAGTAGGGTAGATTAGAGTAGGTAGAGTCAATAACTCTCTCGCAACCAACAAGAGAATAGATAGGAGTGCAAATAAAGCAAAACCGCAGTAAGAAAGGAAACTCACAATGGTGATGCAGAGACCGCATCGCAATCGATTGTGGTCGGGGGGAGGGTAGTGTCCAACGTGTCATCCATGTCAGAGAGCCAAACGTGTCAAATAGCATTCCATCATCATGACTCATCATTCCCATGTTAGTCCATAGGATTACCTAGATTTCAGAAGTAAATTTTCCATATTAGGCCATAATCATTACCCATCACGTCTGCCCAAATCCCGAAGCCACATTCAGCCATGTCAGAACCCACCTCATAGTGGTAACTAATCACATGATTATAGCCACGGGGGAAGCAGGAAAAAATTAATTAGTTATGGGGTCTTATCAACCTCATTCGTGCCAATTACTTACATAACCTGCACGAAAGAAAGCACGATAATGTTGGAGAAGTCCGAGTTAGAGCCAGAAACAGCAGCAGCAGCGAGAGAAAATTCATCAGAGGAAGTCCAGAGGGAGCATCCAGAGGCAGGAATTTATAAAGAAAGAGTAGGAGTAGCTTTGCGAGTACACCAAAGAAGAGAAAAAATGACCTAGGTAGCACCAGCCGTCATCGAGCAGGAGCTCGATGAGAGAATTTAGAAAATGGAGTTGTTGGTGGGGAAATA
The DNA here is from genome assembly GCA_034641835.2 of Pinus albicaulis. Taxonomy (NCBI): domain Eukaryota; kingdom Viridiplantae; phylum Streptophyta; class Pinopsida; order Pinales; family Pinaceae; genus Pinus; species Pinus albicaulis. Next base: position 449,425,001 of record CM076569.1, on the reverse strand, counting down.
CAAAAATGCGTTGTTGATCGACACATACCTTACAGATTCCTACCAATTTACGGCAATGAAGAGGTAGGTCTATATGGAAAATTACGCTACTGAAGCAGGAGAAGAAGTAGCAAGAGTGCACCCAAACTTCAGTGGAAACCAACAATCAACGATATTGAATCTCAAAAATCTTCCAGTGTTCGGAACCACGGGAGCTGCGATGCAGTGTATGAAGCTCCTGCTGAGTAGGATCCAGAACGGGTCACTATGGCTAGGAAGGGAAATACCGATACACGCAGAAGATATTCACAGGATAACGAGATTATCAATAGAAGGAAGAGACGTCTCCATAGCATTCCAGACTATCTCCAAGAGAGAAAAGAAGGCAGGAGATGGTGACTACTACAGGAAATATGATACTAAGAGAGGAGGAAAGGGGGCAAAGATAGACCTTATAAACAGCCCAGCAGTCAAATTTGCATGTTACCTGATTGCAAGCAAAACCATGAGGCATTATACGAAGGGCCAGTGTACACTCGATACCATCTCAATCGTAGAGCACTGCCTCCAGGGGACACAATTGAATTGGTGTTCGTTTCTGCTGAATGAACTATTTGAAGCCTCTGAGGATAACTACAAAAGAGCAGAGAAAATTTTAGGGGCGAATTTTAGCCCAAAGGCAAAATTTAAGGGGTTTTAGATTTTAGAGGGGCGAATTTTTTATGTAAAACCTCTTTTATATAGTTTTATATAATTACCCCCGAAATTATTTTAAAAATAATTAATTATTATGCTTTAGCCCAAAAAAATAAAGGCGCATAAAACATGAAAAGCTTATTCGCCTCCGCATTTACTAGTCTGGACAGTTTTGGGTTGTATTCACCCCCGATTTACTAGTCTGGACAGTTTTGGGTTGTATTCGCCCCCAATTTACTAGGTTGGAGGGTTTTGGAACGGCATTCGCCACCAATATCCAGTAAGGTTGCAGGTAAAGCTTGCCCCCAATATCCAGTATGACAAGGTAAAGCTTGCCTGTGTTGGTTAGGCTACATATGTCGACATAATGGTGGCAAAGGGCCTGCACAAACCGCAAATATCCGAGAAATGGGTTTCAACTGGCTTGACTTGGTCCCTCTTCATGTTCACAGATTCTTCCCTTGGTGAAAATTAGGAAATTCTTGAGAAAAGTGAACCTCTCGGATGCCAAGATAGGGGTTGCTACAACTAACATGGATCTTCTTGATTTTCCTGTCATTGAAGTGTATAAAAGAGTAGTTTCGAGCTTAGGCACTAGTGGTGTTATGGCTATCCTCGATAATCATATCAGCAAGCCAGGCTAGTGCTGCAGTAATACAGATGTCAATGGGTTCTTTGGAGATAGGGATTTTGATCCAGATACCTGGATTAAAGGCCTAATTTCAATAGCTTCAATGTTTAATGGAACTGATCATGTTGTGGGGATGAGCCTGAGAAACGAATTGTGAGGTTCAAAGCAAAACTAGAACGATTGGTACACATTCATGCAGAAAGGAGTAGAGGCAGTACACAGAAAAAACCCTAAAGTGCTCGTTATAGTCTCAGGCTTAAGCATGATAGTATAAGATCAAGCGTCGACCACGTAATGATCCCCTGTGCCGCACTGCCTGTGTCCTGTGTGCGGCCGCTCAAGGTTGCGGGTTCGAGGATTCAAGTCAAACCTGTGGATGTATTAGAGTCTGGTGCCTCCACCGGGACTGTGCTCAATTTTGGGTCTGAAGATTAGAATAAAATACAACTTGGAGGGGATAGCGATTTGAGCATCGAGAAATCGACAATGGAGTCTTCTAATGAGTGCTAAAGAGTGAGTGATTTTTTTAATGGACACAAAATTTCAAACTTCTGAAGTATTTTTCTTGTTACTTTGCATTGGAGGCATAAGAGCAAGGGCATCAAAAAATTTTCTGCTTGCTCTTCTTGTTATGATTCATAAAATCTTGCTTATGCTCATTATCATTAGGTCTCCTATAATTGAAATTGAGCTCTATGTTTTGAAGCAACCTTGTCTTTCATGCTATATTATGTAAGTTTAGAATGGAAACAATACTTTTGACAGTATAAGACAAATGCATCTGAATGGCCAGTCCTTGACTAAGACATGTTTAGCTACATTATGTCACTAGTAATATCCTGTCTGCAATAGAATTTGACATCGATGCTTTTATTAAGTCTTTTTATATTTCAATCCACTAGACTTGGATTTGTAGGCAAACAGACTGATCACAAATATGGTTGAATTAATTGTTCTTTTTAGTATACTAACGGCCTCCAAATTACATTGCATTAGGCCAATATATGTCTCCACACAATCCTGATGAGGGGCCATCTCTAACTGGTTGGAGGGGGCAGCGGTGGGAAAGTTCACGTTAGCAGGTTGCACTGCATCCCCTTTTTGAAAATTCTAATACAAATTTTGGTGGACAAGCACCAATGACAACAATCTAGACCACCAAAGTAAATAAGAGAATATCTCCAATAAAAAAGTTCAAAGGTTCTCGACCCCTTGCTACACCTGGAAATTTGTCAGCATCCCGAACATCAGTAGATTCAAATGGTGGAAATAGTGATAAATTCAACTCTGACCTAGCTAATTAGCACAGTGACGTAAGGATGCTAGAAAAAATTGTCTTTTCAAGTCATGGAGGGGAGGTTGCTTTTTATTTTCGGTATGGATATGTTCATTATTCTCTGGCAGTAGCTTTAATCTCATAGATAACTATTGTGCCACAGTTGGGGTTTCTATTGCCCTACCAGCTTTCTCTTCTACTAGTTGTTTCCTAGCCTTTGTTTGACATGATAACAACAAGGATTGCACTGTACTAAAGATTCTACGTATTCTACCTCCTGCTAGTCAAAGTAGTTAAGGGAAAGGTAATGCAGCTGCCTGGGAACGAGCTATAGCAGACAGGGATGAATTTGATTTTTCTTGTCATCTTGTTGCATCTCTATATATATTGTGGTTTATTTCACTAGCCTACGGTTTGATTATTCTTATCCATTACCAGATTTTGGTAGGGCCTCTTAGTTGGAGTTGATTGGTGGGATGTTGTTGTTTGTACACAAAGTGCAGCTGAAGGTGACATAGGTAGAATTAATGTACATTATCAAAAGGAAATCAGTTATGTGTTGGTGAAAGATAATTTATAGTTTTGTTAATATAACTTTGAAATTGTTTCTAATTGTTAAAAATCTTGTATCTAGTGAACTGTTAGAAAGTTTAATCTATACCTTGTAGATGGTTGCTTCCAAATTTGGATGCAAAGAATTTTTGGAAGTAATGATTTGGTTGGCATGTATTGAGTCTATTGTCTTGTAATTTTTGGTGTCTACTATCTTCATCTGGTTTCACTAGATTATGTATCAAGTAACCAAACATGACAAATGCATCTGAATGGCAGGGACTTCCAGGATGGAGAAAAAGCAAAGTGAACGAGAATCATAGGTGGGGTGTTAAAGGTCCAGAGGAGGATGTTGAACTACCACTTTCCACTGCACAACACAAGAAGAATTATGAGAACGACAACGAGAATATATGCTCTTCCCTTATCGAGTGGGGAGCCCTGGTTCTCTCCACTGCGGATCCTGTTCAAAAGGCCTGTCTCCCCCACTACACATATAAACAGTGGTGCAATGGAAAAATCCCCATCGGAACAACCAAGCCCCTGCAAAGTCCTCACGCCCATTCAAACCAGAGCTGGCATGTATATATACAATTCTCTTCCTCCTCATCTTGACATTTTTATAATTTCATTACTCTCATAAGAGTATTTTACGGCCCTGCCAGTGGGAGATCCATCAGCTTTTAACGTGTATTTTACGGTGCATTTGAGTGCATCCATGAGAGCAGCTAATTTGATTCAAACAACCAAATCCAACAAAAGAATGAGTTTGTGTAGAAATACTAGTTTTGATTATAAGAACAGGGTTCAGACATATACTCATGTTCTTACCATGGTTTGGGAGGTCCATACTTTAGACTCTGCACTAGCACTAGCGGTAGCAATAACTAGCTTATAATTGAGAGAGCCCTAATAGATTGTCTCTCCCTCCCTTTCAAGCTTTGGGGAAGGTGTTAGCAGAACAAAATCATAGAGAGCCTATATGAAGAGAGATTTCCTGTTAATGTTGTTCAACCTACCCTTTAAAGTATTTTCTTCCTATTATGCTCGCAAGAGTTGATTGGGAGATATACAATCTATATATGCTTACAATTTTTGCTTCCTTTTGGGAGTCTATGCTTAAATTTATTTTTTGGGGGAGTCTAAATTGGATGTAAAAATTATGGGTATTGATGATGAATGCAGTTACCTCAAAGGTGACAGTAACTAGGACTTGTTTGAAGCAAAGCCAAACTTGTATATTACATTAGACATGAGCGCAGGTGAGGTCTGAAGAGTTTTTCTTCAACAGTCTCACCTGACTCACGAGCATATTGTGCAGAAGACTTTGGACCAAGTTGAGTATATATATATTACATTTGTGTCTCTCTAAGATTTATAAAAATCTAGACCTGTTAACCTCGTATAGCTTGTCCTCCAATGAGTGATAAAGAGTGAGAGATATTTTTAATGGACACAAAATTTCAAACTTCTGAAGTATTTTTCTTGTTACTTTGCATTGGAGGCGTAAGAGCAAGGGAATCAAAAAGTTTTTTGCTTGCTCTTCTTGTTATGATTCATAAAATCTCGCTTATTCTCATTATCATTAGGTCTCCTGTAATTGAAATTGAGCTCTATGTTTTGAAGCAACCTTGTCTTGCATGCTATATGATGTAAGTTTAGAATGGCAACAATACTTCTGACAGTACAAGCATGACAATATAAGACAAATGCATCCGAATGGCCAATCCCTGACTAAGACATGTTTATCTGCATTCTGTCACTAGTAATATCATGTCTGCAATAGAATTTGACATTGATGCTTTTATTAAGTCTTTTTATATTTCAATCCACTAGACTTGGATTTGTAGGCAAACAGACTGATCACAAATATGGCTGAATTAACAGTTCTTTTTAGTATACTAATGGCCTCAAAATTACACTCCATCAGGCCAATATATGTCTCCACAATACTGATGAGGGGCCATCTCTAACTGGTTGGAGGGTGCAGCGGTGGGAAAGTTCACGTCAACAGGTTGCACTGCATCCCCTTTTTGAAAATTCTAATACAAATTTTGGTGGAAAAGCATCAATGACGAAAATCTGGACCACCAAAGTAAATAAGAGCATATCTCTAATAAAAGACTTCAAAGGTTCTCAACCCCTTGCTACACCTGGAAATTTTTCAGCATCCTAGACATCAGTAGATTCAAATGGTGTAAATAGTGACAAATTCAACTCTGACCTAGCTAATCAGCATAGTGATGTAAGGATGCTAGAAAAAATTGTCTTTTCAAGTCATGGAGGGGAGGTTGATTTTGCTTTTTGGTATGGCGATGTTCATTTATTCTCTGGCAGTAGCTTTAATCTCATAGATTACTATTGTGCCACAGTGGGGGTTTATGTTGCCCTACCAGATTTCTCTTCTACTAGCTATTGCCTGGCCTCTGTTTGGCATGATAACAACAAGGATTGCACTGTACTGAAGATTCTACGTATTCTACCTCCTGCTAGTCAAAGTAGTCAAGGGAAAGGTAATGCAGTTGCCTAGGAATGAGCTATAGCAGACATGTATGAAGTTGATTTTTCTTGCCATCTTGCTACATCTCTATATTTATATTATGGTTTATTTCACTGGCCTACGATTTGATTATTCTTATCCATTACCAGATTTTGGTGGGGCCTCTCAGTTGGAGTTGATTAGTGGGGTGTTGTTGGTTGTGCAAAAAGTGCAGCTGAAGATGACATAGGTAGAATTAATGTACATTATCAAAAGGAACTCAGTTATGTGTTGGTGAAAGATAATTTATAGTTTTGTTAATAGAACTTTGAAATTGTTTCTAATTGTTAAAAATCTTGTATCTAGTGAATTGTTAGAAAGTTTAATCTATACCTTGTAGATGGTTTCTTCCAAATTTGGATGCAAAGAATTTTGGAAAGTAACGAATTGGTTGGCATGTATTGAGTCTGTTGTCTTGTAGGTTCTGGTTTCTACTATATTCATCTGGTTTCACTAGATTATGTATCAAGTAACCAAACATTACAAATGCATCCGAATGGCAGGGACTGCCAGGATGGAGACAAAGCAGAGTGAACGAGAATCGCAGGTGGGGTGTTAAAGGTCCAAAGGAGGCTGGTGAACTCCCACTTTCCACTGCACACCACAAGAAGAATTATGAGAACTACAATGAGATATATGTTCTTCCCTTTCCGAGTGGGGAGCCTTGGTTCTCTCCACTGCAGATCTTGTCCAAAAGGCACGTCTCTCCTACTACGCATATAAATAGTGGTGCAATGGAAAAATCCCCATCGGAACAACCAAGCCCCTTGAAAATCCCTCACGCCCAGACAAACCGGAGCTGGTATGTATATATACAATTCTCTTCCTTCTCATCTTGACATTTTTTTAATTTCATTACTTTCAGAACAATATTTTACGGCCCTGCCAATGGGAGATCCATCAGCTTTTAACGTGTATTTTACGGTGCATTGAATATGGACACTAACTTACCCATTTAAAGCTGGGTCTTTATGCACTTTGAAGTTGTGAAGCTGAAGGATGCACATCTCTATTTCACACCTTGATGTGCATACAAGACTCCGGTTTTGGTTTAAATGGGTATCGGTTAGTAATATTCTTGACATGGATAATTTTTAGCAGCACCAATAATCTTATTTTCATAATTTATGTCCATCCGAGTGAGTGGATAATTTATAACAACAGCAAGAATCTTATATTTATAATTTTTATGTCTACACTAGTATCATCATCAAGAGCTTCAAGTAACATTCCCCTAATGGTTGCATTGTAAAGAACAAACTCCCTTGTATTGTGGTGCCAAGTCTTACTAGTATCTACTCCATCGAGGGAATTGCATCAGTGTCATTCCCTTGAACTCATGTCATGTTGGAGGGGGGCATACCATAACAAGGAGAGAATCTCAGTGGGTATCTTAACATTCCATCTACCTCATCATTGAAACATCACGTAGTTGTACAGTTACCGGAATCACCTTAGGTAAACCCAACTCCTGCACTGAAATCTTTTCAAAATTGGGAAATCTTGGGTCCATATCGGATTCTTCGATTATTTTGTTTCATTTTTTTGGGTCATCCATTTCCTACAATCGAGTTCGTTTCCGGTAACATAGTTAGCACAATGAAACATGTATGCTTAAAAAATGCATTTGAATTTGCGTTCTGTTCACACTATCCTATTGTTTCATTGTAGTGTGTTTTCGTCACTCTATCCATTTTCTAAAATTTGAATATGAAGGCTATCTTAAATCTCCCCAACTACAAACACCTAATTATCTCACCTGCATCAGTTGCAAGTCCTATCTCTGCAATTATTGTGTGTTATTTAAATGTCTTATTGTTGCATTGTGGTGTTGCTATTTATGGGTATTATTACTGCTTCTTATAGAATAGAAGATTTGACACAAATTGTCAATGTTGTAGTGTGAAACAACAGCCAGTCCACCTATCTTGTGTCATCTTGTCCTAAAATATCTAAATATAAACTACATATTTTAATTTTCCTCAACAATATGGTTGTTCGCACTCGAAGATAATACATCTCAAACAACTAGAATCATGACTTTTACTTGACATATGATTTCCTAATCAGATGAAGAATGAATATGCAAATAAAAATGCTCTTGTTTTCAGGTATGCTTCTAAATGGTCGGCCATAGCACCACAGCAGGTTTCTTCGCAATGGTGGGAACTCACAATGAGTCCTTTAAAGGAGTTGGAAGCTGCAGCATCTGCGGAGGCATCAAACATGAAAACATCCCAAGAAAAAAAGTTCAACTATCTACACTGAGTCCTGGTATAAATCATCAAGGGTGTTCAAATGAATTTGGATCTAAAGATTTGGTTAAATTGGAAGCATCATAGATTTGTGACAAATCAATTGAAAATGATAGTAAAATATTTCCTATTGTATCTCTTTAGAGAGTCAAGATTACAAGACCCCACTAGCAGATCAGAGTTCTGTGGAGGACATGGAGTTAGAGACAAGAACTTTTACTGAGCCACTTCCAACCAACCAGCAGGTTGTATTCTCTTAATCTTGCATTGATTATGTCGAATGTATGCATGTACTACTTTTGTTTCCATTATGTCTTAAATTTTACTTATTGGTAATGATATGTATGTAAGCAACAATACTACCATTTATTCTTGCTGATAGAAGCCAATATTCATCTATTTTTGGCATATAGAAGTCATCGTATTTATGTTCTTGAAAGATGGCTCACGAAATATCACACTTTATCCAAAGGGCCATGTACTTGGTTTTTGTGTTGGACAACTAGTCTATCCTCGAACATGTGTCCAGATTCTGCACACAACAGAACAATGGCTACGAGAGGGATTGCAAATCAAGAAAGGTGAAACCCCTGCAAAGGTTTGAACAAGCAATCTTTTTGTAGTGAAGGTTCATCCATTTATGATAATTTTAGATGGTTGAGTTTTGTGTATATTATTTCACATTGTTGATTTATGTGTAATAGTGTTTTCGTTCCAGGTTGTGAAGCCTTCATGAAATCTAGCCAAGGAATGTTCTTCCAGTCCTACATTATTGGAAGATGATTGTTTAGAAGGGCACAACACTGCACTATTTGGGAAATGCAAGACAGAGACGTTACAGTTGCCCTCTGATGTGGTTGGGATTGTGCCAAAGTTGATTGTTAAACTCAAATATGCAACTAAGCGTATTTGGCATACCTATAATTGGAATATTTTTGTGTGTGCGCCATATGTATTACCCCTTTCAAAAATTAGCATGTTTTGGTTTTGTATGCCTTGTGTATCAACTAAATTTTATATTTGAAAGCTGCCAAAAATTGCTAGTAAGGGTGCACATCTCTTTCAGCAATTCCTATTAAGCCAGAGGAGTTCCCTTTCATTTGATGGTTATCAGTTAGTGGCAAAACTTGAGAGATGGCCTTTTTTTGCTTACCATAAATAAGGCATGTTGAGAGGGAAGTTTGCAGGGTAGCTAATAATGCGAAATCTGAAGAAAAAAAAACTTAAATAATGCAAAACCAAATCATGAATTTTTGTTTCAGTGATTTCCAGCAAGGACTGCCCAGAAAGGAGCCTTATGTCCATTCTTCAGGGGCATCTCTGTTTTGGTATTTTGTCTGTTAAATTAATCAAGGTGTTCCCATCTTTGTTTTATTCATTTTATTTTGGAGGCAATTATAATGTGTTGTGATATGAAATGTTATGTAAATTGTGAATTTTAAGGTTTGAATCTTTTAATTAACCAATATCTGCAAAAAAGGCACACCTAAAACCTTATTTAAATCCATTGGAAATAAATTCCATATAAGAAAGAGGATGCATGTTCTAATGAAATACTACCTAAACAAGAATCAAGAGATAATGGTGGTTGATCATACATCATTTGTGAAAACGTAGGAAATTCACCCAATTTCGAGCAGGTATTCATATCTAAATAACACATAATGTTTACCATTTCTAAAATGGACTTCACTACAAGTCCAATGAGTTTATGTTGTAATATATATATAATATCATTATCATTTTCTCCTCCCTTTGCAAGGATCAAGCTGCCTCGTCCATGATTAATTAATAATCTTGTTTTGTGGCTGCAAGTCCAGGTTTGTCTCAATGTTCTCCTTATCAAATGATATACCATCCCTCTACAGAATTGTGCCTCCAAAGGTGTTCATTACTTGGGTTAGACATTACACTTGGCCCCTGTACAGAAGCTGAGTCATGGAATTATACTCCCCAAGGAAACATCGTCCTCAAAGGAACTAATTTCTGCATGGAAGCTGTTGGACTAGGAAAGGCAGCAAGGCTGGGTATGTTCTGTATGGGTGACAATACCCAATGGAGCATGATGTCAGATCCTAAATTGCATTTATCTGTAAAGGTAGAAGATGGAACTACAATGTGTCTTGATGGTTCATCCATGCCATCTATTGTAACTAACAAATGCAATTGTTTGAGTCGGGATTCTAGTTGTGATCCAGCAAGTCAGTGGTTCAAGATCATCACCACAACCACATCACTGTCACTTGTTTCTGTTATATAATAATATCAACGACAATAATGCCGATACTATAACATAATAGAACCCTCAATGTTGAAGGAAATAACTGTATAATAACACATCACAAACCAACTATTTTCTTTTCATTGAGTTGGCCTCCCCAAAATTGTAAGTGACCATGATCCATCCTCAAATGTAAATGCCCAAAAAAAAAAAACAATCAGAGGGAGGTATCAATCTTCAAAAGAACGAACTTAATGAAATGTTATTGGATATTCTAACTTTATACAGTATAGGAACTCCGAAGGGTATCCTTATCTCTATTGGAATTTGTTGTATACTATATCCTTCTTCCAAAGTTGTTACATTTTGGTAACATGTCATAATTTTATTTATTTGTTGGCATTATGTTCAACAATTATCAACCAAATATATACATTTTCCATAAATTCATATAGGTTGACAAATGGGTTGAGAATTTATGAAATTGGTTAATGATGGCTTGGAATATAGATACCTACAATTTATTTTTGAAGCTTATCATCTGCCTAGGCATGCTCGATTAGGAGCTGATGGAGATATTTGTAGAATGGAACAGAGGATGATTAGGGTAGTGGAGAAATGGACCAAGAAAAGACACGAAGGGTCCATATATTTCACCAAAGACCAAGATCAAGAGTGGAGATAATATTATTGCATTCTCATGAGCTAGGAGGAAGTTTTTGCGTTAGTGAACTTGAGGCCAAAATTTTAAGGATTAAAAATTCTTCGCAGATTGTTGATAGAGGATCTCAACTATTCATATACCATTATAAATGTAATTTCCTACATCATGCATGAAGTAACTAGAGTTTTCCTTGGAGTTATCTTTGTTTTATCTAACGAAATGGTTTATTCAAGATTTGGTATAGCTTGTGTGGCCATGGTTACTCACGGATCTCTTGTTATAGTATTGAAATGTTGTGAAGCATATAAGTTCATGAGAGGGTTCAACCGGATTCTATTTTCTCAAATGATGAATTGAACATGATGATGGAATTTTCTTTAGAAATTGAGTACTTTGAGAAAACTAGGTTGTTTTAACCCCATCTTCATAATAGACCTTGGAGATCGGGTCAAACGACTAACACTCCCAAATTTTATCACCCTTATTAAAAAGGTGTTTGTTTATGCCAACACGACTTCAAAAGGGTGAAGTAGGACAAGTTACACAATCACACAGGCCTGTGTATGATAAAAAAATTCATTTCTTATCTCAAAGCGTAAGAGATGATGGGAAGCCTCTTATGTTAACAAACCTTTGTGACTCATTTGTATTCATTCAAACTAGAAAATGGGAGGAATACTCATAGACTACTATATTATAAATCCAAGTAGAAATTTTGATGCAAATGTTGTTTCTGCAATTGGAATATGTGTTCAAAGGTCCCCATCTGTGGTTTGAAACTATTTGATAACAACTTGAAAATGAGTTTTTGGCATCTATTGATTCCAAGGACGTAGGTGGAAATTTGGTTGAACATATTACATCACAGTGTTCCTCTTTTCATAGTTAGTTCATATAGATGTTTTGTATATTATGTTGGTAACACATGGTGCAATTGTTTTTGAAGGATATTAGGTAACAATACGTTCTCCCCAATCATCCCTTGAAAAAGATAAATGGAGCTAAGTTTTCCTATCAACGAATTTTAAGATTAACATTGACCAGAGTATGAAGCTACAGATATGACGTTCACAATAGAGATATCCATTGCTTTGTGGAAGAATTCTCACACAGTGCGGCTAAGGGAGAAAGTTGTGTCAGAGTATTTCTAAGAAAATATATTAATCTCCAAAATTATTTAAGATGGGGCATTCAAGTCTTTGGCAAACGTGTTGATAAGCGCTCCTATAGTGCTTTTAGGAAATGGGATATCAATTGCATGACAAGTTGTTACATTTTGGTAACATGTCATAAGTTTATTTATTTGTTGGCACTATGTTCAACAATTATCAACCAAATATATACATTTTCCAGCGTGTAGGTTGACGAATGGGTCGAGAATTTATGAAATTGGTTGATGATGGCTTGGAATATAGAGACCTGCAATTTATTTTTGAAGTATCATCTGCCCAGGCATGCTTGATCAGGAGCTGATGGGGATCTTTGTAGAATGGAACAGAGGATGATTAGGGTAGTGGAGAAATGGACCAAGAAAAGACATGAAGGGTCCATATATTTCACCAACGACAAAGATAAAGAGTGGAGATAATATTATTGCGTGCTCATGAGCTAGGAAGAAGTTTTTTCATTAATGGACTAGAGGCAAAATTTTTAAGGATCTCAAGTGTACATATACTCATTATAAATGTAATTCCCTACATCATGCATGAAGTAACTGGTGTTTTCCTTGGAGTTATCTTTGTTTTATCTAACGAAAATATTTATTCAATATTTGGTATACCTTGTGTGGCCATGGTTACTCACATATCTCTTTTTCTAGTATTGAAATGTTGTGAAGCATATAAGTTCATGAAAGAGTTCAACTGGATTCTATTTTCTCAAATGAATTGGGTGAAACAATTACCCTTGCAAAATTCCAGCAAGAGAATATGATCATTTGAAGTATGTGGAATTCATTGTCTAATAGCGGTCTGTGGGGTAAAATTATGCTTCAAAAATATCTCAAAGATCAATCAATGGAACAGTGGATCAGCGTAGGACCTAAGCTTGGTGTGGTTAGTAGATTGATCATTAAGGGGGCTGTTAAAGTAATGTCAGCTTGATCATGGTCAATTACACATTATACATGGACAATAATACAGTCGTTCTGACTTTTGATTATTTTACGCTTTAATGCTTTATTTCACTTTAGTGTATTTCTTCGTCTATCCTACATTCATAAAGTGGATTGACTCGACTAGCATGTAGCCATTGATAAGGAGGATTTCTCTGGCATGGCTTAGATCACTTTTTGAACTTGATACATTTTTTTAGCACCCATTTGCCTTCTCATGTTACAATGGTCTTGATTCCCATAGCATAAATTGCTCGATTTTGTCTACATGTTCCAATTTTGATGGAATGTCTCGTAACATGCTTGAAGGATAGCTTTTTCTTGTTAGGCATCGATTGTACTATATCTGTGAATCAAAAAATGAAAATGGAGTAGTGGGTTTCTAGTATTTAAATTTTAGATATCCCCCATGCATAATGGCATTCATGCTTAAGATTATAAACTACTTATTCTTAACCCATCTGATTTGAATGGGTATTCTATGTAACTTGTCTTCATTTAAATTTTAAATTACTTGTTCACTTGGTTTAAAGGGAGCTACCCCTACTTTATTTATGGGAGCACGTTTTGTTTAACTTTTTGGATAGCTTGAAAGTTTGAAGTAAGGTTGAAGGTCCTACATGACAGAGTGCACAACAGGGGAGAGGATAGTGGGAAAACTTATATCATTCTTTTCCTTGTTTCACAGGTTCTATTACATTATGCTTTTTGACAGGAGCTCTTCATTTTGGCATATTTAATTCATATTTCTTTTATTGTTGTAAGTCTTATTCTGGTCCTTATTACCAAGCTTGTTTTTGCATTGTGAAATTGTATAATCCTCCTTTTTTAAGTTATGGATTTATCCTTGATTGCAGGGACTACAAAGGCATTCAGATAGCATGCTTAGCTGGTTGGTATATTTAACAAATAACAATATGTTGTAAGCTATGGAATATCTAAAACATGGAATATCCAAAATTTTCACAGTTGGGTGCCTTACGGTTTCTCAACGTGTTATTTCTTTTAGCTTGAAGTGGTAATCTGAACTGATTTTATCATTTCTTTGAAATCTCATTGCTTTGTGTCTGTTAAATGTTTTCCCATGCTATTTTTTTGACAAAAGATCCATCTTTCCTTTCTAGATGAGCATGTAACCGGTTACTCCAATGTCTTTTTTCCTTGACAACGATATTTCTAACCTACTAAGTTCCTTATTTACTAAAATTCTTCATGGTTTTAGTTTCAATTTTTTTTTTATCAGTGTTCTTTCAAGATAGCATATTAGTGGAACTAGACTTCAACTAATGAAACAAACCGGTCCAACCTATTTGGGTGTCAAGTCGGTCCTGTTCAAGGTCTAGGACTGAAAATGCCTGGTTCGGTACTGAACCAACCTTTTTTCATTGAATTGGCCAGTTTTGTCGATGTAGTCAAGGGACGTTCCAAACACAATAAAAAAAAAAAAAAAAACAAACAAACAATCAAAACAAAAACAAAAAAAAAATAAGTGGGGCATCCTAATATTCAAGGTACTATCAAATAGCTGCCACATTGCAAGAAAAACTCAAGATTTGCAGATCCCCTGCCTTAAAATGATACAGTTTAAAAGAAGCAGTAATCCTCTATTTTATGGCGTCTTCACCCAATATATGCAGATCCTCTCCTATAAATGGTATAGAATAAGAGGCGTTAACCCTTTGTTTTATTGGGATTTCCAGTCAACACATGCAAGACGCACCTTCTAGCTAAACTATAATAATAAGATACGCCTAATAACTCACGGAAGAACTTTATGCTAAGATGTTTGGATCGATAAAATCTACTAAATTTTCCCAGGACTTGCACCTAGAAAACTATGTGAAACTACCTCTTCGAGCAGACCAACAACGAGGCATTTTGTCCTCCTCAGGCGTCCAAGGTCCAAACGGAACATATTTTCTCACTTCAAATCCCGTTTTCACCAGACCCAATGATAGATTTTCTGCCATGCCCTTCTGTTGAGCGAATTGTAACCCACCTCCACCTTTTCTCAAAACCCCCAATTCTTCAGCCTTTGCAGCAGCCAATTTTACTGATAAATCATCGCCATTACCAATAGATAAATCAAACCCTTCTTATTGAACAATCTCGTATTAGCATAATGAGAAAATCTAGAGAACAAGCTTACTAGACTCGAAATTGTGTGTAGCTAGTACCAATGATGATTTATTTTGCACCACTAGGGTTTTGCCCTGCGGAGTGGACAGAATAGTCTGGCAATGTCACCATGGAGTCACTGCAATGTCTTGGTGCACAATTTTGAGCCCTACAATACCTGAAATTTCAATTCAGAACAAATCATAACCTAAGAATTTGGAATTGGAAATATGAACAATACCTGAAATTTCAATTCAGAAGAAATATAGTTTCAATCAAGATACCCAATTCTGTAATCGTGCAGCCAATGCTATTGTTGTTGTTGAAGGGAAAATGATCTGGAAGAAGCCCTAGAAAACCTGTGTAATGAAAAATGTGTGGTAACCCATGGTCATATCAGTAAAAAACAAAAATTTTTCATGGGTTTTCACATTACAGTCCACCAGCCACTTAAATGATTCAGAATTGCACTGTTAGAAGTCAATAATATCCTTATTTTTATCATTAGGGTTCATGGACTGATCACATCTATTTTGGGAAGAAACTGAACTGAAAGGAATTTCGGGTGATAAAATAGGATTCTCTCCTCCATTGGGACGATTACACTCATTTCTGAAGGACTTACTAGCTTCCGAATTCCAGAAACCCTTAGAGCGATTACCGATAAATTTTCTGTGGATTGTTGTGAATTTAAAGAGGATTTTTCTTGCCATTACCTTCTTGAGTACAGGGAACGTAGGGATTCAAACTTGGGTTCGCCATTGTTTAGGGCTTTGTACAAGACTTGACAAATTATTGTAACGGAAGCGGCAGCAACAAGAAAAGATAGCAGAAATTCAAAAGCAATGTGTTTGTGTTGTTGTTCTCACGTTGTCTTTATTTATTCGCGTATAGTTGCAGTTCGGAATGGGATGTTGATTTCAAACCAGAGATGATGATGATGATGAGGTTCTACACATGCAAGTCCTGCAACAAGAAGTTTTCTTCATTTCAAGCTCTGGGCGGCCACAGGCCAAGCTGCTACTACAAGTCTAAGTTCATCTTTCCCACACTGCAAACTGATGGGGGTTTCAAAGAAGAAGTATTTCATTGGTCCATCAATGGGCCATCTGTTGATACTTATAAGCAGATTTTGTGCACTGAGAATAAGAAAGTTAGGGTGCATGAATGCCCTGTGTGTCACAGAAGTTTTCCATCTGACCAAGATTTGGGCGGTCTAACAAAGATTTGGGCGGTCACAAGAGGACTCATTCCACTCCCCCTACTACTAATATGCACAATTATGCAAGCCATTCAACAACTGAGTAGCAGCAATTTTCACCTCCAAGTAGAACCAAGACGTTGGATCTGAATGTGCCTGCTGAAAATGAAAATGATTGTACTCAATTGCAGCACAGTTCTGCAGTTTTTGTCAATTTAGGTGCATATTTTACCAATAAATGTGGGAAATGAGGCATTACACATAAAAAAATAAATAAATAAATTTGGTAGCAATGATTCCTCGCCATTTTCTAGCGACAACGAGGCGCGGGAATTGTAACAGTTATGCCTCTCCGATAATGTACAAGTGAAGGGGCGCCCAATGCCCTCGCCTTGGCATTTTCTCTTGTGATGTAGGTGCCTCAAAAAAGTTTCATAGATATTGAAATTCCTTGTTTCTTAGAAGCTTCTGTAGCAAGAACATACCCATAACTAAATAACTATCTTTGCTTTTCATCTAAGGGTTGAAGATGTTTTAATCGTCTAACATATAATCTAAAGGTTTCAGATTATGACACGATGCACACAAGAGATTTGTTTTCAAATAATGATGCCTTACAACATAATTAGTTTATTAATTTATGTGTTCAAACTTCACTGTTGACTAGAACGTTAATCGTGCTTTCCCTCCTTTTAGAACTAGAAGGTGTAGTGAGTAGTGAGCACATGACTTGGAGATGGGCTTTTTATTTCAACACACATCTATACGTGCTCACTGGTCATAAAATGTGGTCATTGGTGTATAATAAAGTTAAGTTCCATAAGCTATAACGTTACTAAGTTTCTTCACTATTTTATAGATCATTACACGTCAAACTGACTTTACGCCTTGACTGACATTGCATTCAACATTGTGCACAAGTATGATTTACATGTATCAATCAAAACTATGATTTTATCTATATTTGATAATGCAAGTTGAATACATCATACAATACATAGGAGTGCTATGGCTATGAAGTTCAATATGAAATAATCTATTGATTGCTACTATTACTATTATATAAGGGGTGCTCTTCCAATGGCCATTTATTAGCTATGTGAAGAAGGCTTTGTGTAATTTGTATTTACTATAAGATTATGTATAGCTGAGTTGCAGACAACTAAGTAGAATTTGGTAGGAAGTTTGGAGTATGTGTAATTCATAATGATATTGTCTTCTCTTCATTGATGACCTTTCAATGTGTAAGTTTTGACCTAAGCCATTGCATTATCAATGTGTCAAGGCTCAAAACTCGACCTATATGTCAACTACTTCTTACGATCATTCCTAGGAACATGAATCCTAATTTTTGTAGGTTTAAAATTTATCACAAGTTTGCTCTATTGTGGTCAAACTTGTGGAGGTTATCTCAAAATTTATTTAAGGTACCATGGATCTAAATTTCTTATGAACTTTCAACACTATAACAAACTTTGGTGCAAATTATTGATCATATCTCACTTGGTTAGGGTTATAGATGTTAATGAAAATTTTGTGTGCATGCATAAGAGTTGGGTGCAAATGCTCAATGTTGTGTAGCATTAGTGTGATAAATATGGGATAGTGCAAAGCATAGTTTTGAAGATTAGTCTAAGTTGACTCGTACCTAATCAACTCAGTCAAGTTGATTGTTGGTTGAACGGTTAATTGTTGGTTCAATGGACATAAGATCTTGCAGGCCCAAATACCAAAGGGAAAAATGGAGCCCATCATGGGGTTCTCTTTGTAATTCTCCACCACTTCTACCTTCCATGCTTCCTCAAACTCCTCTCCAACCTCAATATCAGTGATAGTAGTATCATGAGCAACAACACTATGCTTAGTAGAACTAGAATGCATTTTCCAAACTGCATGAGAACTACTTCCCTCACGAGTCACCATGTGCCATGCTTGGTCTCGGTGGTTCGTTTCCTTCAACTCTTGGTTCAACTACCATATGTTCATTGGAACCAACACCCCGAACTCCACTAGACAACGATTCACCATTTTGTACTATTGATTTTCCATTTGTACTGGTGATTCGCCATGATTTTACAAGATAATATAATCTCGTGAGAGATTCGCCAAAAAAATTATATATACATATTATATTATTAATAAAATCGCCTTCCATTTTTCCTATGTATCGTGGGGATTCACCCATTTATTATACATATAAATTTAGGGGGGTTCTTAAAAATTTCCCTACAAAAGAGCCACTGGGTTCATTTACGGTTATCTTATCATGGCGTTTGCTATGTGGAAATGGACTTTCCCGGGAGCCAGACAGCCCGCGGAACTCACAAGAGGTCAGTCGTTGGCAATGAAATTTACGCCCTGGAAGTTCTCAGGAGACCCCAGCACCAAGGAGGTGAATGAAGAAGAATTCACATTCTGCTACAGGCAGATGGTGGACATAGTGGCGAGACAACACAGAGTCCCAAAGAGTTTGCTGGATAATTATTATGTGCATACATGGTTTGGAGTCAACCATAATCAAACTTACATCCGACCCACTTGCGTGGTGGAAACAACATTCAAAATGAGACCGTTGAAGTTTCAAATTGATGAGAAAGCATTCCACGCCGAAGTTTGTTCCTAGCCAGGGGTGGGAATGGAGGTCAGAGGCGGGGTCTATCACTATTTGTTTGATGGCATGTTCCCGAATCCACTACCAAGAGAAACACCAGATGAAACACTGACCAGAGTGTCTCGGCTGCAGCTGACGCCAATAATCGAGGAGTTGAACACTAAGGTACAAGGCTTTAATCGGGTAATGCAAACTCTAACCAATGCTTCTCCTCTATTCCCTACTTTTCCAGAGTTTCAGACCTCCAATTTTGCATCTTCTTCCATAGTTGCACCCATAGTCATGGCCCTACCGTCCACCTTGTTTAACTCACTACCGGCAACCGCCATAGTTCCAATAAAAAAGAATAAAGCACCTAAGCCACCCGTAGCTACACCCAAGGCTAAGAAGGCAAAAGTTATGGTGTCTAGATAGGTCATTGATCTCACTGGGGAGGATCAAATGTAACCTATGTATACAGGAGCCCCAATTCAAGAGGAACCAGAGATGACCCCACAGGTAACCTCTGAGATACCTATGTTTGACCCGTTCTCAATGCTAAATGTCCAAAATTCATCCCCGGTCCACCCTCATACCTCATCTCCCCACACTCATTAGTCATCACCTCACACATCATTCACTTCAAAAGATCGTTCCGTCCACACTCCTTCCACATTAGCAACCATTTCAGACCCTGTCAAAACACTAAGCAGGACAAATGGAGAAACCGAGGCAGAGGTTAACTCAAGTATGACCATGGTACTCGAGGTTAACAAACCTCTGGCAGAACAAAGCACTTTTCTGAACTTATTAGTGCGCGGGGGATCCTTTACTGCAGATACGACGCCCTCTCCCAAGGAGCTGAACCCATTTCAGCAAGCAAACTTAATACTACAACAGGTTCAACCTACCCCAAGCATGGGTAACCCAGGCAATCCGCCGCTACAACAGACCCAGCCGACATCACTACAGGAAAACTCAGCTAGGTCAATAGCCAGCGGTCAACTGCTCAGGGAGAGACTGCCGAACCAAGATATGTCTGGGGCTGAGAGTATGCAGACTTGGGGAACAACACAACTATACAGTTTCATTCAGCGTGTAGCCCAGCAAGCCGAAGGACTCCACACCGACCTCCAGCAGAGGTTTGATCAGCAACAGCTGTAGATTACTGTGCTTACTGAAGAGCACTATCAATTGAGAGTAGAAAAAGATAACTTGCAGGAATAGCTGGAGAATGTGACAGATGTTTTAAGGGATCTTTGGGCGACCATAATGGCTCAAGATGACCAAACACCGAGCGACATATCAGCTAGTACTCTGGTCGAACGATCCATTCATGTCAATACAGCATGTTCGAGTCTTATTGGGGAGAATCAAGAGCTGAAGTTCGCGCTAGCAACCAGGCCAACGTTGCCAGACCCTACTGTCATACACGCAGAGAAGGTAACAGAGAAGCAGAAACAAGTAATCGGGATGCAGGAAACCCTGGGCAGTTCGGTGAAGGAAGCTTACAACCTTCTCAAACATTTGCATGAGTGTTCAACCTTGCTATCTATGAAGGCACAGCCGATCTCGACACAACTGCAACAAGTCTCAAAAGAAATACAGGAGGCCACAAACCCCGATGGCCTCAACCACTTGTACAACCAAGCGGAGGAGCTAGATACTAAGATACAGAAGATTGAATAACAATCAACCGCAATGAAACAGGTCCTCCGAGAAATGAGACAACCCGTGAAGCTTACTGCACAAACGATACAAAAAATGGCCACTAAGGCCGATAGCAAAATTAAATAAGTATTCAGCAAGCTGCTCGTCGTTTCGAGAGAAAAGGAAGCAGAACAAATCACCACAAAAACAAACCTGCTCATGAAGGGATGACAACAAGCCATTACAGACTTTGCCGAACTCAAGTCATCATCATTGGAAAAGGTCCCCAAGTTGGGGCCCTTGTTTGGACAAGGAGAGGAAAAGGAGAAGGTAGGGCCAGCCATGGAGGCAAGCGGACCGATGGAGACTGAGGCAGCAGAAAAGGATTGACTTGGGACAAGTCAATAACATGTGGTCGGGGCCTGTTGGGGCCCTTGTTTTGAAAATGAAATAGTTTTGAGTCGCGAATAATAGTGGCAGAGCGCAACCACGGTAGACAGAGAGTTGTCATGGTTGCGAAGAGTTGGAGAGCAGGTGGCGCGACAGTTGCGGAAACTAGCACAAATGGCAAAAGGGAGCGACAAGAACAAACAACGGAACTCCCAGTGATCGGGGAGATGCAGAAAACAACAGAGTGGAAAAGAAGGGAAACTGACAGTCTCGTTGGAAAAGGAGCAAATAGACAGTCGGCCAGCATAGATGAGAGGTTGGTGCAGTGGAGAGCAGAGGAAGAGAGCCGTAGGAGAGCTTTGTTCACTCTAGTCGTTTTGTTTGCTTTATTCATTATGTTTTGCTCTATTTGGTAATATTGTAATCAGTCCTATTGTGATCACTTTGAGGAGTAATGTAACTATCCGCTACTATTAATGAAATGTTCTCCTATCTGGGTTTGATGCCTTGAATCCTGTGACGAGCATCTGGTTATGATGAATGTATTGGTCACTTTAATTTTTTTTTCCCATCCTGAATATGTTCACGAGTAGTATCTTGTGCAAGGTAGTTAAACCTGTTTAGAGTACTTATTTTTTTCTGTTTCATTCTGTAGTTGTGATTGGTCGATATCTGATCTATTCCTAACTTTACTAAGGTCACGACATGCCTTGGGTGAGACTCTCTACTCTTCGGAGTAGAGTGAAAATGTCGGCGTTGTGCTAGACTACTACGGAAACCTTGTTGGCCTCCATCTTGAACCCGGGTCTTGCTCAGAGACCTTCTTTCTCACCAACAAATAGATTATTGTTCTGCAAATTCAAAAATATTGCAGCATGATAGTGTCAATGATAGCAAGAGAATATCGTAAGAATCGAGGAAAATTTTGACTTTTGTGGAAAGCTTGAAATGATGAAATTGGGAAAATTTTCAGTGGATAGAGACTGAAAGGGTGAGGGGACATTACCCTCATCCACATGATTAGTAATCAGAGAGCTTTTGGGGTCCAAAAAGCTTCTAGTGGGGAGGAATGATCAAAGGCTCAGTATTTTAGCTCAAAAGTGAAAGTGCTCAGAATTGAATGAAACTAGAACAAAAACGACTGGCCCATGGCAAGGAATCCAGCACAACTCATTTCGTTGAAAACCGAGTTCGGATGAAGGAGTTATGGTCTGCTGATCGTTGTTCAGATCAGGAAAATTTTTATAATAAAAAAATTGCAGAACGAGTACAAGTTGATGACATGGCAGCCCAGTCAGCATTCAGGGAATCTTATTTAGCTTTTGTCCAATGGGACTGTGACAAGTGTCACTGCGGGATTCACCAGTTTGGTTTGTGAAGGTGAAATTTGTCCAATGACCTCCTAAGGTTGAACTTGGGTTCATGATTTTTATGTACTGGAAATATATATATCTATATATATATATATATATATATATATATATATATATATATATATATATATATATATATATATATATATATATATATATATATATATTTCATTAATATTTCAAACCTTAATTTAATTATAAAATTTCCACATATATATATCATTAAAAACCTAAATTCTAAATATCAACCAAAGTCCACATTTTATCAAACCTATGTACTAAATATCACATGGTGGCACATTGGGTTATGTTTTAATTATTGCAGTGGACATATATTAAAGTTCGATTAACGTGGAGCAGATATTATATACGGTGGCGCATATGGTGCAAACTATGGTAAGTTAATGTGGAGAGGAATATATATATTTTGAATGGTGGTATCATTAAGGTTCGAGCATTATTAAATGTGTTGCAAAATGGTAAGGAGGGGGTCCAGGTCGAGTTTGATCCCGTGATCTCCCCCCCAAGCAATTGCACGCCTCCATCGTTGGGCCATGGGCCCGATTCATTAATAACCATTGTGCTAAACCAATATTTGAGGCATATTGTAAGTTCCAATGGTGGAAGGAGGGGGATAGCCCTCCTCCATGTGACCGCATGCATGAAACCAAGAGTCAGCACCTTCACTGAGTGGATTTTAAAGTGCGCTTATCCACCAGATAACTACAACTTAACAACTAATTAATCCTACACCTAATAAAAGGCGCTTTTGGTGGAGCTAATATTTTCGGAGATTCCACCAAACTTGTCGGAGTTAACTTCAGTTTTCCAGATTTGGAGGAGAAATTGGGGAAAAGTTTGTTTTTGCCATAACTGAGTCAATTTTCGACCAATTTAAGCTCAGAAAGAGTCATTCTTAGCTAATTGGCATGCTATGAACATATTGAAATAGGTTTCAGAGGAATAGGAGCTAATCTATATAGGTTTTTGTTGCCTTGAATAATTTTGAAGCCTAGGGCCACTAGGAGAGAAGGCCATGCCCAGAGCATATGTTAACCAAATTGAGTAAATAAATAGTCATTTCTGATAGATTTCGAAATTTTTAAGTCATTGGAATAGGTTCCAAGAGCATTTGATGCATGTAAACAGAAATTTGAGCACAATTGAGCTAATACAAAGGCCCAAGCTATGAAGTTAGACCAAGGATATGTAGCCCAGGAGGGGTGAAATCCTTCATCAAAACTCTATTTTAATGGATCAGTTGTTACGGTTTACTGTTATTTATGTTGTTATTGTTCAGCCATTTAAATTCATGCTTTATGCTTTCAAATTCACTCATAAAATTCAATTTTAATTACCTCTTTGATACACATAAGCAACAATGGAAACTTTACATCAAGCATAAGATCAATAAATAAGTTATATATCTGAAAATGAAATTAGCACAACAAAACTAACATTCAAATTCAGATCATTTCTAAGAGCAACTACTTCTTCTTCCAACTTTTCACATTTTTTTCCTTTTTCTTTTAATTATTGTAATAGGATATCTTCAACCTTTTTGGCCTCTTCTAATTCAACCTTTAACATGAGAAGCTCTTCAAATTAAGGTTCTTATTTAACATATTTAATCAAATCTTCTTTTTCTTTTTTGTTATTTAACATGAGAAGCTAGCCAACTCCTACACCAAGTGTTACACAGCATTTTGTCACCGTCCCTGCAATCCCTCATCCCATACATTGGAGGATTATTCCCGTGACCTGTGAACAGTAAAATGTCCTGAAAACACCTTGATGGTATCCTTCTGCATAAGGGCAAGAATTCTCCTGAAGAACATTTCCTCTGGAAAACCTTAAAAACCCATGTTTTGGCATTGGCGCGATTAGCCATTTCATCCCTTGCGCCAATGGGGAAAATATACACTAGTGGGCGTGCCAGCTGGCACTCTGTCCCTGTGTTGTGCCCGTGCCAAGCCTATTAAGGAATGTTTTTTAACAATAGAAGGCGGAAGTTTGATTCTAACAACTTCAGAATGAATCATGAAAAATAGGTTGGGTTGTTTGGCTCTGGATCTCCCTGATTAGGAAGTGGTTTTCCACCTCTCATGGAACCTTACTAAGAGATAGGACTCTCCCCCATGATTATAGGGATCCTAACCTCTCCTTATCCTTCTATAAAAGCCTACCCTCTCCATTTTCTAGCTAGCTGAACTTTTGGGAAGGAAATTCTAGCTGAGTGACAATCAAGAGCAAAGCTAAGGAGAACCCTGTGAGAGAGAGTTTTTTCAAATCCCTAACGAGCTTTGTGAGACACGTCCCGCTGGAATCCTGTCGAAGGAAGATCGCGACGTCAGAGCTTCGGTTGTAATCATTCTCTCGTATCTTAATATACATGACTCTACTATTGGTTCCATGATTGTGTTTGTCCATTATATAATGCAATTTCATTCGTTCCTCTCTAACTGATCGATAGTTATAAAGTGTGAAATATTACGTTGCATGTTGTCTCTCTTCTTTGCATGTGTACAGGTATCTGGATGCAACGAGCTCACGGATCGTGACCTGTCCAGCTAGGAACAGAAGTGCCACTTCTTCTTCGACAATAGCAGCGAAGGAATCACGGTAAGCGATCTATCGCGATTCTACCCTTTGTAACTAGGAATCAATAGCTTTGCGTGTTTCGATTGTTGCTAGACCCACTCTAAGGCTAGTGGGATCACCTCTGTCCGTAGGGGGGATTTACCTCCACAACACCAAGGCAAGTGGTTCACTAGGGACCAAGCTCAACAGAAGTTTCCTCATCTCATGGAGGAACTCAATGCAATGGGGAGCATTGCTCCCTAAGGGGGGAGGAATGATCGAGGTGGATATTGGGGGCCACCCACCTATTCCACTTGGGGCCCCACCATTGTTTCTTTCAGTTTTTCAGTTTCCTTAATTATAACACAACTTACTTTAGCATTTTTTGGGGTCCTGAACTTCCAGAGCCATTTTGAGGCCCTAAACAACGTTTTTTGGGCATCACTTCTTCGACTAATATAGTTTGTTCCAGACTTGATATTCGCTGACAGCAGTTGTAGTCCTCGGATAGATATTTCTAACAATGTATCATGTGCGTCAAACAGAGATAGTATGCCAAAGTTATGACCCCGGATAATTGATGTACCAATTTACCCCGACGGGGCCCATATTATGGCGTTTCAACTCCTAGGGTTAGTTTTTTGGATGTTTAGGGTTTTACATTGTTTCTCAATAATATATAGGCCTTTGAGCCTCATTATAACACATTTTTCAGAGGCCTGTAGCCACCACATCTCTTCTCAGAGATAAGCTACCAACGCCCTAGCTAGTTTATTTCCATTATGTCTGTAAATATATTTCAGTTCTTTGATAGTAATGAAATGAAGTGTTATTTCCGCTGCATTTTTATATTTATGGTTATATGTGTATTATGTTGCGTTCTTGCATAAATCCAGATCATTGAGTCTATTAATTTCTTCTACATCACTAATGAGCACATATTCAAGGTCAACTTCACCCTCTTCTTCTCCACTCAACTCACAATATGTTTTCCAGTTTGAGACTCTAGGGCCATAAGATTTTTTACTCTCCTATATTTACTCTTTTCTTTACCTTTTGAATTTTTTTCCTCCTTCTTCAATGGACATTTTTAGGCGTAATTCCTTGCTATTTTCAATGAAAGCACGTAAAAGGAAGTTTTCCTTTATACTTACCAATCCCATTCTTCATTCTTTTCACAATTTTGCTTCGTGTTCATCTCAGCTTGAACATGAGCACTCTTGGTCTTCTACAGATTTCTTATCTACTTTAAATGTTGCATCTCTTGATGTAGACTTTCCTTTTGTAATCCTCATTTTGTATGTTGTTAAAGAGCTTGATCCATTGTTAAAGTTTAAATATTAGACATCTCTTCAATCACTAATACTTTGGGATTAAAATTGGCAGGAAGTGATCCCAAAACCTTTTGTACTATTGTAAACTCCTTAATTTTTTCATCCAGACCCTTTATAACATTAAAAATTTTATCAACTTGGAGAAAAAAATTAGCTATGTCTTCATCATCATTCATTCTCAAGGACTCAAATTGCATTCTATAAATTTGTAATTTGGCCAATTTCACTTTATCATCTCCTTCATGAATGTTTTTTAATTTATCCCACATTTCTTTAACATTCTTACAATGCATTAGTTTTACAAATTCTAACTCAGCTTGCCCACTAAGGATAGCATTCACGACTTTGGAAATGAAGGAAAATTCCAATTTATCATATTTATCTACAATAACTAGTGGTTTCTCATACCCATGCTCTATTGCACCCCATACATCTACTTTAAGTAACATTAAATATGTTTGTATTCTAACTTTCCAAAAATTATAATTAGTACCATTAAAAAAAGGAGCTTTGTTTGTAGAACACCCTTCCTGACTAGCCATTCTTATGACTTAGATCTTCCTTTCTGCTATTAGGCTGATATAGAAGGAACTGAATCTGATACCCATTACCCACCACTTCGTGGGTGATGTCCCTAGGAGAAAATTTTCTCCTTGATGGACCTTAGTTGGCAGAAAACAACCACTTGCAACCATCATCTAGCTCATTATGCCATTTTTTTGCCTTCTGAGCCATCCATGTGGTTCCTCACCCATCTGTATTGATTGTATGTTTGAAGGTGGGCCTCCCAAACCTAAAGGTATATCTTGTCATTTGGTAATTGAGTATTGGGTTTACTTATCATGGACACTTTTGGACATGGATTGATGGGGGGATTTGACAGAAAGAGTGGACTTGGTTTGTGCTTTTTTGCCGTTGACTTCTTTTAGATGTTACCTTTGTGCTTTAGTCCAGTGGGATCTCCTTTATTGGCCATTTGGTTATAGGGTGGTTCTCCTTGAGAAACCATGACTTTTGTTGTGTGGACATGCTCCCATATCCACCTACATTACCCCTATTTTCGTTCACCATAACCCCATTCATCATATCTTTCACCTGGGTCCACATTCCTACACTAGGTCCACAAAGGGTTAGCCTCCCTTCTCCCATGTCCGCACCTTGGGTTAGGCCTGAAACAATGACATTGGTGAAAGTTCGTAAAGAGAAAGGATCCTTAGTTGTGGTGACAGTGGGTCAAGCCTCCACTGTTTCCCTTGTCCTAATAATTTCCCTCTTAGGAGCCCCCTTTAGGTCCCTTGCTGGTTTGAGTGGTAACATTTATGGCGTCGTTGTCGAGGACATGAAATGTGTGTTTTACTCCCTATACGACATATTGACATAACATTATTGGCGACTCCATTGGAAGAACAAATCCCTAGTTCTTCACTGAACTTTAAGGTTGATGCTTGTAGGGTGAAGCAAACATTTGTCAAGGAAATTTCATTCAACCTGGCGACTCCCATGTTGTTAAGGACCCAACAACATGTTGACCACATATATTCTCGCCATATATATTACAGGGATCTTGAGATATCCCTCATCAAAATCCATGATGAGTATGCCAACGTTCGATGGGGAACCATATTCCGTAGCCAATCACATGGTAAGGTTTATGAGGCATCTCTCAAAGAAAAATATAACTCGATCTTGTGACCAATTGGAATTGTTTGTCTTATCCGTTTCCCCCAATACCAATTGTATTGAGTCATCTAAGCCTAAAATAATTCCTTCTCTTCCAATGTTGACTATGCACGTATTGTTGCATGAAGGACTGGGTTTCCAATCTCATGAAGACATATGCCAAATGTTGGATGTGGCCCTTCAAGAGAAAAAGGTCATTGAATGTGTTTATGGGCTCGAGGAAGAGTGTATTGACCCTTCTCCAAATAATCAAGATCAAGTGACTGATGTATACTTTGAGGATAGTATCGAAAAAGAGACATATGAATTGGAAAGCATATCCCCTAAGGATAATGAAGAAGATCTCAACCCCGAGAGCCCTCAGGTGTTGCAAGAATGGATAATGGAATATGAAGATTATTGTAGGAAGTTGATGGTTACATATAACTCGTAAGATATTTTCTCATACTATCAAAATAAATCGGAAAAGCTTTGTAGTATGAAGTATGAATTCAAAAAAGTCCTACCGATGATATTCTGCTTGAAACTTTCCATCAAAATCATTTAGTAAATACCTTGGACATCATTCTTCGAGAATGAATGAAGGAGGAAAATTCCTCCTTATCTAGAGAAGAGAGTCAATGGCATCCTAGCCAACATGAAGTGTACAGTGAAGAATGGGAGGATGCTGAGGAGGATCATGATAGTCAAATTAATTAAGAATCTATGAGTGACTTTTGGGTTGTTGATTGGGGAATTGGGTACAACTATAAAAACAAAGACCATGTGGTCTCTAAAATCCATAATAATGAGCTCAGGAAAGAAGAATATGCTTCGCCCCTTATGAAAATTAGTATTGGCAGTTATGAAGCCCTTCTTGGTGATTGGAAGGGTCTCTTCTTTATGTTCCAAGATGACTCAATCAAAGAAGAGCCTTCCAAAATTGTGGGTAATTTTGATGACTCTATTGTAAAGGAAAATGAGGAAGGGACTCCCTTTATTCATGCCACTGATAAAGGGTTTTTCTTGATATTTGAGCATTCCTCCCCTTGTATTGTCCCTACCCCAGAAATGGCTGTTTGTGATCAAGTTTGTTCCCCTAGTTTTGATGAAGAGTTGGCATCCCTTTCGAAAAAAAAGAATCATGTTTTTTCCCCAAATACAATGATGATTCCACTTCTTGTTTTCCCAATGACCAAAATAATATCATTCCAAATATGTTCGAGTCATTTACTCCTTCTTACCCCAAGGATGATAAGCCCGAGATAGTTCTTCATCAAAGATTCATGTACCTGATCATTGACATTTCCATCTCCTGGTTAGAGGATCATATTCTATCCTCTCGATGGATGTATTTTCCTTCTTCTAGGGTTCTTTTCTATGGCAGATGGGTCTCTTATTTTCCCACCTCCTACCCTGTAGCCCCTCATATCATTATTCACATTTGTATTTTTGGTTCCATTGCAAAGATAATCATGGAAACATGCGTTCTTGTATTGATCAATTGATATGTTGGTTGCATTGGATCTATGATTACACCTAGGACTTGATATTGTATTTTAAGCATGTTAGAGTAGAATGCATTACATGATTTATTTTCTGCATTAGAAATAATTTCATATGATATTTCTCGTGATAGATAAGGTGCATTCAAAATAAATTTGCATATTTTTTATTTACGATTTGGTTTTATGGGCTGACATTAAGCATGGGTGTTCATTGTGTAGAAATTATACAAACATGTGTATATCAATGGATTCAATCCAATCTAACAATGTACTAAATATAGATACTAAATCCTTCTACAAATCAATTGTGTAAATTAAACACGATCACCAATCACATGAAGCAAACAAAGAATCAAATCAAACCACAACACAGATAATTTCCTAGGGAAAGCTTGCTGCTCAAAACCCCTCTATCTTCTATTGTATATTAACCATGGAATCATGAAACAATTACAATGCACTCTTCTCACAAGAGTCTCATGCACTCTCAGAACTGTCTCACACTGTCCTGGACAAAACTGGCCAATGCTTAGCCAATTCTCAGCCACTAAACAGCCTGCCTTGCTTTCATAATTCCTGATGAATGCAATCCCTATTCTTTAGGAATTTTTGGCCTTCCAAAACTGCGCAAGGATCATGGGCACTCCAATGGATGTCCAGTTGCATGCAAGCAACCTACTAATCACACAACCGATAGTTAACCTCCCTTTAACCTTTGTGCCATCTGGGTCTCCATTGGAACTGACATGCATGCAACTATTAATAGTAAATCATCAGTTGCATGGCAGATCATTGATTGTGAATTAAAAAATATTTAATTCACTTGATCTCTCACTAGTGCAACAAATTGTTACAACTAGTTCAACTGAATCTAACTCACCTAACTGAGTTAACTGATTACATATGCATTAAACTAATTCACCAACTGCAATTCGAACTCCATAACTAATAGAATTACTCTGCATGCCTCACCAACCACCCTTAACTCGAAATACATGAGCTAATTGAGTTTATCACACTCAGTTAACTATTACAAGTGATCTTGAGATAAGATTACATTTTATTGTCCAATTTAATCAAGGGAAAATTAAATTAGACACAGCATACTAATGTATCTCTAGGACCTATTGGTCCCACACTAGTGTGTGTGTTGCAATTTCTTGTTGGACTTCAACACATTGAACACCGTGAAAAACATGCTTCCTCGTGATTTTGATCATTGACATGTGCAGGTAACAGGTTTACGGTGACCAAGAGATTGATGGAACATTCCCATTCATCATATCTCCCACCTGGGTCCACATTCCCGCACTGGCTCCACATGGGCTTAGCCTCCCCTCTTTGATGCCCCCACCTTGGGTCAAGCTTGGAACGATGCCTTAGAGGTTGAAGCAACTAAAAAATAAAATAAAAAACAAATATGGCCACATTCAACAAGAAAATGTACCACAAAATGCAAAAAATGGCCAAATTCAATAAGAAATTGTACCACAAAATGAAAAATATGGCTGAGACAAAAATATTCAACACATGGGAAAAAGACAATGCATGAGCTCTACATCTCTCCCATGGCCATCTCTATGGTTCCATAGGCCCTAGACAAGCCTCCTTTATCATTCAGGAACCCATGATTGCCCCAACCCTTGGAGGGAAATGAACCACTCTACCAAAGTCGGGGTGTTTATTGCTATATCTCACACATCATGCTCTTGTCCTTTGAGCCCGAGTGATTTACTAAAGAAAATTCATAAAAGGAAAAAGACATAAATAAGGGTAGAAAAATCAAACCCAGGGCACCTCATGTAGCATGATTTCTCCCTCCTACACATTATGTACCCAGGTGTGGGATTCCTTTTCTTGGCTACCCATATGCCCCAATATGTGGCCCAGGATGCCTCTATCATTCCCTACTCTGTTTCAAATCTTGATCATATGCCACCACCATTTGAGGGATAGATCTTGGACATATTGTCCCCTATAAAGGATGAATCCACCTAATAAGGTGCCTAGTTAACCCCCATTTGAAAAATAAGGGTCTACCTCCTTGTCCAACACTTTTTATGGGTCTTATGCATCATTATGGCACCCATGGACCCCAATATGCCTCCTAGAAGGCCCTACAACATCAGTTGACCTATTATGAGGATTATTATTCCATGTATAAGCTAGTTTGGTGGGCTTGTCACCAAAAGTTAGGGTTACTTGCACATTATTTTATGTTTAGGGACTAATGTAGGCCCATATGCTAATTCGAACTCCTAATCAATGTATAAATAAGAATTAGTTGGATTCGTTTGTATCATCACTTGACTTGGGATCTATCTATATTTAGAGAACTTCACATTTTTCCTTGGAGAACTATTTTGGATGATGGATGAATTTTGATGTATGGATTTGGGCTATATTTTTTTATTTTTTATTTTTTATTTTATTTTATTTTTTTATTTTTATTTTATCTCGGAGCTTCTTATTTTCAAATGTGATGCCAGTTGGATATACTCTCTAAATTGTAAGTGCAAATTTAACATCATTTTTCTTTTTGTTGCATACTATTGAATATCGTTATAATTAGGGCTAATTATTGCACGATGGAAATGTGGAATTATGTGTCTATTTAGCTTATTTAATGTATGGGCCATTGTTAGATGAATGAAATTTCCTAGAGATAATTTCGTATCGATAAGTTGCACCATTTGTATGAAGTATCAATGCTTGAAGGTCACTTTTCTTCTCTTTCCTCTAATATCGGATGAAGTTGACTTTATGGGCCTCCTTGATCAAGAAATCGAATTCTTCTTCACTATAATCCTTGAATCCATATCCCCAAGTGAATTAGGCATTGGTCCCTCAAAAAGGCTGAACATTTTTCCCCTTTTTCTTAGGTCTAGCCACATTAGGTCACCTAGGGCATAAATTTACCGTGAATCTAACCACAAGAAAACTTCGATCTCCTAGAGGAAACTAAGCTGGTGGGTCCCCTCACTCTCTGAATTTGGGTCAATTCTGACGGTGGAATCTTCAGATACCTCAAGCCCTAGCTCTAGGATCAAGTTTTTACTAGGTGTTCCCAAGGCTAGAACCTAGTGGGATCAATTTGACCTATTGAAGCAAAAATTATTGTCTGATCCTTTCCCTTCATCTTGTCCACGATAGGAACATCATTGGTTGCTAAATTCTATCCCTGAACTTGGGCTAGGTCTACTTCGCCCCGTGTGGTCCCACTTGGTGTTAGAGACTATTCATCAAGGGCCATATGGGAATCCAAGTTCCCAAAGGATTTTAGGGATTGAGAACCTCCTTTATAAGTCTTATTCTTCTACCTTAACCCTCCAATCCTCCTTATCTCTCCCTCAAAGATGAAGTCCCTTGCTTAAAAGGCAAGCAAGTCCCATCTTCATTCTATCCTAGGGAAAGGGTTTATAGAGTCACTTCCCACCTATTCATTGATCTATACTCCATAAGTGACGTCCTAAACTATCAAAACTCCTCGGGATTGGTGAAATTCCGTAAAGAGCAGGGAGGCTTAGATGCGGTGAGCTTGACCTAGCAGTTTCCCTCTTTAGAGCCCCCTTTAGGTCCCCTACTGGTTTGAGTGGTAACAATACCAATTTTTGGAAACTAGGAAATTACTAAGAGGGGGGTGAATTAGTAATTGTGTCTTTTAGTAGTGACCAATTTTAAATTATTTTAGCAATTTTTTTTATAACAATCAACAGAGTTATACAGGTGTTCAACAATTAACCGTGAATTCAAAGGAAAACATAGAAGCAACACTTTCAACACATGTAGACACTAGATATAAATGGAAACCCATAAAGGGTTGAAAATAATGAATTTTGTTGTTGTGATGTAAATGCAAGAACCCACTCCCTTCTTACATCATCTTTTGTAGGCACCCACCTACAGGAGGCTTCAACCCCTCTTTTATTTTGCAAGCTACAACTTGTTGGAAGCACCCACTTCCACTTCTTATAGGCCCCAACCTATTCTTTTTCACACTACTACCTGAAAGGAGACACTAATCCCCTAACAAATGTAAAATTTACTTTGTTGGTTGACTTGATTTTTAAATTTTGAATTCCTCCTCATCTTTATTCTGTACTCCTTTACAATTGCTCATCTCCTCTGCTCGTCTATCTCAATTCTGTTTTTCACTTCAACTTCTCTTTCTCTCTATATTTCTCTCTTGCTAGGAAAATGTCGAACAAGGTCCCCCAAAGTTCAATAAAACAACATTTCTGCATTCCAAAATCCATCTTTATATGACCCGTTGTATGTTTGTATTCTAATGCATGGATTTGAAATTAAAAGGTGGTCCACCCATTTGTTTCACATTCTTCTCAAAGTTGGAATTAACATTTGCATAAACAAATTCCTAGCAAGGAAATGAATAGTCTTCCAAATGAATAATTCCAAATGTCTATTTTTATTCTAGATGCCTAGCAAGAAAATAAATAGTCTTCAACCTTTGAAATTGTGGGTAAGACACTTGGCAAGTCACACCTATAGTGACCTTAATATTACATTGAATATTTTCATGTTGTGCAAATCATCACCTCCTATTTGATGTAGGAATTCAAATAACTTATACATAAAATTATGCCAATTATTCCATATCAAATGTCAAAACTCCTCCTCCAATGTAAACTTGGAACCTATGGCTATACTAAATTTTCCATTGAAACAAAGCAATATGGACCAGGGCAGAATCAATATTCTCTAGAAGGAAAAACTATTCACGGAGAGCTTCATAATGATTTCTATCCATGTTTGAAAATTGTTACTGAAAAATATCCAACATTTAGATCTTCTTCCAAAAACTAAAAATATCCTTTGTAAATGCCTTGACATTACCCTAACGTGTGCTTTCTTGCAATTACTATGAGCTTTCTGACCCCTTAAAGTTTTTAGATGCACTATGAGTTCCATTTGTATCACCTCCCAATTTCACAATATTGCATTCGTCTCTTATGATTTATGTCTTATATCCAAGCCTCTCACCTTGACTTCATTCAACAATAGAAAAGGGTGTTTCCTGTCATGTTTTACTATTTGAATCTTCAGTGCCAATGGAAGATGTGAGCTTCTTTGAATCAAAATTCCTTTCATTTTTTGACCGATACTTTTACACATAAGACTTAACCATATTGCACAACTCCTTCTTCATCAAGGTCAAGATCATTTATGAATCGAAATGTCAATTCCTTAGTTTCATTGATAATGATTTTTGCAAAATTTCCTTCAAAACCCACAAGAAGCAAGTTAAAATAAGCATCTACATTGTAATGGCCACCAATTATGGAACGTCATTCCCAATGGCAAACCACAAATGTACTCTAATTCTGGATTTGGCGTAGAAGGATTCTTTGGATTACATATTTCAGATCTATTAGATGATATAACAACAAAGTCAGTCCAACCCACATCAGGACAATTAAACAAACTCTACAAATAATAGAAACATTCAAAACGAATGTTAATAAAAGGTTTGCTGAAATGTTGATATTCTGCCTAGTTGACGTGATCCCAAAGATCACATTGAACAATAATAGAACAATTGTTTGCACACAGGGAAATAATTTGACTAGAACTTTGAATGATGATTCACACTAATTCATAATGACTTGAGCATGAATGGAGCAACATGCAACCATCTTAGGGCTTCAATCCTCAAAACCCATATGCTCAATCAGTGCCAGGACATTTGGAAGTACGATAACTTTTAAGCATGATCTGAAATTGAACTTGGGTAGCATGATTTAAACCACGTGAGCAGGAAACCTTAAGATGACACATGAACACTACTCTCCTTCAATAGGTGATGGATATTGATCCTCATGAGGAGTTTGATCTACTATACAAAAAATTTCTCTAATGAAAACACCTATGACATTAATGCAAACACTACTAACACCATCTATAGTTGGGGTCATAAAGCCCATGCCTATATTTAAAGCAAATGGGGTTTATTTTTCCCCAGCCAATAGGCTAGAAAGTAATGCCCTTTCTTTGTCTCCTAATACTCAAGCATGTTAAATTCTCCACAAATGAGCCATGGTGCATGAGGAAGTTCATATTCTATCTAATGTTATGATGCTATATGCTCTTGTCAATCTTTAAAGGTGTCAATATTGGCTAGACCTAGGATTTCGCTGTCTCAATTGAGTAAAGGTGGAAGGAGTCTTTTGTAGAGGGGTCATTTCCTTGGTTAACAACTCTAGATAAGTGAAGGGAGATCAACACTACAATGCACCATTTTCCTTTTGCATGCTCATAGAAATATGATGAGCCACATATCATTAAAATTTTGATTTCAAATTCTTGCAAATAGAGAATATTTGTCCCACTAATTGAACACAATAGTTGGAAGAAAATGTGTTTTCTTCCAAGGTTAATTTCATTACTAACAATTGGAATTGGTCATTTCTGCCTCATTGTCTTTGTGAACACCATAACAGTTATTCAGAATAGCTAGTTATCAACGAAACCAATCTCCATGAGAAGCTTGTTTCAACCATTTAACTTGGTTACTAGCCTCATTTGCATTTTCTTTTCTTAGAGCATGAAGGATATTGAGTTCAATGACTACCATTCCTTAAATAGGTTGAGCTCGAGGAAGGGTGATTAGTTGCAATAGTTGATGACATGTCGTGTCTAGTTGTAGCTATAACTTTTGAGGCCAACAACTTCATGTCTTGATTCTTGGAAATACCATAATTTTTGTTCTTCCTCACCTCTCAACCCATTATAAAATCACCTCGAGATATTAGTGGATAGTCACATATATGGTGATCTAAGATGTAACACCAAAAGTAGGGGTTACACAAAATGATGTTGTAGAACACCTCCCTTATAACCTTGTCCCCTACTTGGATAATAACATATTCCTCAAGTTCCTCTAAAAGGTTCATGATCCATATTCAATCATTATATTATTTGTCATCTATGTTGATGCTTTAGAGTGGAAAAATTGGATGTATTAGCTTGTAGGGTCATTAACTTTTAATGTTAAGTCCCAATTGGAGAATTTGGGTTTGAAGCCTTTTAAATCCATTTTGAGGCATTAAACAATGTTTTTTGGTGTAAAAATACTCTTATTTGTGCTAGACCCTTTTGGCACTGTTATACAGTCAGATACCTTTCTAACAGTGCAAGAATTGTGTTAAATATAATTCATATGCAAAAGTTGTGCCTGTTACAAGTTGACCTATCGTGTTGACCATCGTGGTATGAGTGGATGCCATATTAGCCCACATTAATCATGCATATGGAGCTAGCTACATGTGGAATTTGAAGAAGAATTTAGAAATTCAAACCCGTAACTCTAGTTGATGGTCAAGGGAGTCAAACCATAGTTGTCTATTGAACTATGTTAAATATTGAGTACATTAGGAGGAGTATGGGTTCCATTCTATGTTATTATATTTCATTCCATATCTGAGCAGAACAATTGGGATTGGGAAATTGGAGAGAAAAATAAAGGCGTTTAAGATCTTGTAACAGTCTCACAAGCCAAAAGTCTTAAGTAACTCCATAAAGAATACCTCTTTCTCTGTACTTACACACTTTCCATATTAGAGGAAAGAGAGCAGAGCAACCTCACCTTCAAGCTAGGCTTCTCCTATAAGGGTATCCTAGGTAAAAAATTGTCTATTATGGATGGTGTGTGTATTTCTATTTATCTATATATCTCAAACTTTAGTTAATTTATTCATTTAATTGTAAAAACCAATATATAAATAATTTGATATCTAACGAGAACTAACATACATAGTAATGTTTCAATAATTTTATCAAATCTATTATGACTAATTGTTCTCTTAGAATATTCATAACAATTTACAAATCAGTTCACCTTAATGCAAATGGCACCTGGGCCTTGGGTTGATGAACCACTTAGGTTCATGGGAAAAGATAAACATTCTAGGGCTAGCTATGATTGCATTAAGAGGGCGAGGAATTCAACCTAGACTAAGTAAGAAAGCTATGCAACTTTGTCATGCAAAAAATCACGAGATGAAAAATAGAATAAAAAAGAAATGTTCTTATCCAGCTGGGGGTTGCAATGCATGATTTCCATCACATGAGCTAGGTCATTGAATCGTAACAAAAATAACTCTTTGATCAAGTTGTGAGTATGGGTATAGTGCAAAACATGTAGCTCATAAAATTCCCTAAATCACTCAAATTGCTATCTTATGAGGAACCCTCCTAACAAAATACACCTAAATGTAACCCATCATAAGATGATGATAAGAACAGTGATATTCAAATTCATAAAAGTAAATATCAAGAAGAGGTCATTACCTCATGATATTGAATCTTTGAAACAAATTTCCACAGAGTCTTGGATGCCATGACTACTATTTCATTTCCTTCGATAAAATGATGGATCTTTCATGTTGTGAGGAACTCATTGTATACCTACTAGCCTCATGACCCTATGATCACGCCTTGATAGGCCAACCATGCTCATCAGTCCAAAAAGCATGCAATAATTTTGAATCAACCTTGAGAGATCCTAATCCTTCCATCACTCTCTGCATCATATTATAAAAAAAGGGGTTTCCCTCCTCCTTGTTAGGGGAATTTAGTGAATGAGCATAGTAATAACATCTCTTTTTAGAGATAAATTACCATCATTATAGTCATTATATATTGCTATGTACACTAAGTTTTTCGTCATTAGATTTATTAATAGCTTTTCGTTTTCATTGTAACACTATACTTTCAATTATGTATCTTGTGTTTTTATCGCGTTCTTTCATTTTATTTTTTATCCAACCCAACTCATTTGGAACTTGTTGTAGTTGTGGGATTAATGGTTCGGTATAAGGTATTTGTTGCATTTTTAGACTTGTTGCTTCCACCCAATTGAATTGTAACATAGAATGCATAAAAAGGAACCTTGTTAACGTCTTCTAAAAGTGCATTTATGATTGTATTTTCTTTTCCCTCCTTATAAATAATCTCATAATTATACCTTAATATCTTTGCGACCCACTTATTAACCTATCTAATTTAATCATTTAAAAAATCTCATTTCAAAATGTTTCACTATCATAAAATCACATTAATCACGTAGCAAGACACTTAATATTCACTGGTAAGACTCACAACTCAAATTTTCTAATAAGACTTAGAACTCACACTTTCTAATAAGGCTCACAACTCAAACTTTCTAATAAGACTTACAACTCACACTTTCTAATGATAACACTTACATCTTACTTTGTAATAATAACACTTTGAATCACACACTTCATTGATTCACATGGCAAGCCAATAAATATTTATTCAAATATAAAATTGGCAATTCTTATGTAATGATAATGGTACCCTGTAACCATTCTAGGTTTTGGTTTCTTTTATGGTAAGTTTTGGTTTCTTTTTATTAAAATTTGGCGATATAAGTTTTGGTGTGGGTTTTTTTGTTATTTAAAATATGTTGTTTTTGGGTGTTAAAATATATTTAACATTATGAAATAACTTCTTGAAAACTGTTGACGCAGTTGGATTATATAGATTTCACGATGTGAATTTCAACAAAGTTCTGTTAAATTTTAAGCAAAATTTAATCAAAATATATTTAATAAAAATAAAAATATAAAATATATAGAAAAATTAAAATACAATAATGGCAACTTTGTAATGATAATTAGTGAAATCCAACCACTAAAGCATAAAACACTTATAAGTACATGGAGGTAGAAAACAATAAAGTAGTCTTAAGAGTGGAAATTCCAGTATGATTTTTGCTAAAATCTAGCAGAAATTTTGAGAAATATAGACTATAGTTGTCAAATTTCAGGATTTTAAGTATCCAAAAATATTTTCATTTTGTAAACGCTAAATCCATTTCCAACTTCTAAAAAATAATTCAAACACTCATAATCAAATTTTCTGAAAAAAAAATCACCAAATCCCTTAAAAAAATAATAATTTCGAGATGAATGTGTAACCTCGATACAACACCACACCGAAAACAATTCTTAATCTGACTAGAGGCAAAGTTCAAATCTCTAAATCAATTCAGGGCCTCGCACAACTCTTTGAAATAACGTTCCAGCACGTATAGAAAGCTGAACTATTTAGATGATCCTTCAAGACGCCTGGGGTCAACGACCCTTCAATTTCCCAAGGGTCACTATCTATCTGAACAACCATTAAAGTCCGCTAGCTAGGGTTATGTGCCTGAACCACCATTCAACTCATGGGTCACCACGTAATTATTCCATTATAACCTAAAAGCAACCCTTCAACGTTTT
The DNA here is from genome assembly GCA_034641835.2 of Pinus albicaulis. Lineage (NCBI taxonomy): Eukaryota > Viridiplantae > Streptophyta > Pinopsida > Pinales > Pinaceae > Pinus > Pinus albicaulis. Next base: position 449,385,404 of record CM076569.1, on the reverse strand, counting down.
CGTTATCTTGAAAGCTTCCCATTCCCATTCCCCTTCCTCTTCCCCATTTGCATTCAATCCAACGTGAATTTGCGTTTAGGGTTTCCTCTGCCTCCGCCTCCGCCCCCAATACTGCATATTCTCACATCATCGTGAATTAGCGATTGGGGTTTCCTCCGCCTTCAACTCCATCGCTGCAGATTCCCACAGCAGGAGGGAAAGCCTCGCCTCCAACTCCATTACTGCATATCCCCGCAGCAGGAAGAAGGAAACGGCCTTCTTATTTCTCCTATGGATTAACAGGAATATAACGGGAGGGAAAGAAATTAACTTCTCAGACAATGTTTTATTTCCACTTACTCCGTTGATATCGCCATTTTCGCTTCATGATAAGACGAATCAGTGGGCTATCATCATCTCAGTCTTCGAGCTCAAGGTGTGCAATGGGGTAAACCTGTACTTCATTAATTACTTGTAAGTTCTTAGTATGGATCCTTCTCAAACTCTGATGTATTGAGGTTTGAAATTCTGATTTATTGTGTCTGTAAACTTCTGGATGTGTAAAGGTTTAATGATTAAGATGGATATGTTTTAATTGTGTTGATATACAATTGCATAGGTACCTCTTAAACCTGTTCAGCACTCAATAAACCAGCATAAAAAGATAAAATAATCTCTTGGGGGTTAAAATAGATCTATGTTAGTGTTTTTATTTCTTTAAATTCACTTAGGTTGTGTTTTTTTGGGGGAAAGCCTTGCTTTTCTAGGCATAAAAACTCTATATAATGTTTCTTTGGTTCACTGCACCCAGTTACAGGGTAAGGCTTATGGATGGGATAGTTCAGTGCCTCCTGAAAACTGAAGTGGTGGAAGCAGACCTTTCAATATGGTCAAATATTGAACTGGTTTGGATGGAATGTCAAATGATCTTTACAACACAGTTTCCCTTGATCATGGGCTTGGGTGGAGTAGGAAAGACAACGCTTGTAAAACAACTCTTTTACCAAAGATTTTCAAATTACTTAGGATCCTGCTTTTTCTTTTCTTCTTAAAGGCTTGATTTAGTTGGATCGAGAAGTAAATCATATGGATGAAGGGATAGAGATGCTTAAAAGCATCTCATAGCTGTCCCTGCTCTTATAATTTTAGATGATGTAGCTCATGTTGATCGGCTGAATGCATTTTTGTTGATCAAGGATGCCATTCTCCCAAATAGCTTAATTTTAGTTACATCCCAGGACAAGCATGTTCACATTGTAAATATTTGAATATCTGGTGGATAGGTTCTTATTGGTTTGTGCCGGATTGCCCTTATCTTTGAAAATGGTTGGGCAATTCTTTGTGGAGAAAACGACAGATCTTATTGGGAAGACCAGCTGGATAGACTTTTTTAAGTCAAAGTTTCCCTTGAGATATACAAAATATTGAAAAATGGCTATGAAAAGTCAGGGATATGGCCATAAGAATCATGCCTTCTTTCAGCTTCATACATCACAAAAAATTGATTATCTGGTAAATGAGTTTCTTAATGGAGTGTAAAGGGTTGCCCCTATCTTTGAAAGTGATTGGGCACTCCTTTGAGGAGGAAATGACAAATCTTATTGTTTTGGAGTTTAGTTGGATAGATTTTAGCAAATAGGAGTTTTCGCCAAGATAGGTAAGAGATTTAAGATTAGTTATTGGAAGACAATGATGTACCCATAAGAATATGACTCAGTCGAGTGTTTATCTAGAAAGGTGGTCATTGGCCCCTTGTGGCTGGTCAGCTGCACCAAATTGCAAATGTATTGGCCTTATAATCATGGTCTTAGATTTTCATCATGGTCGTTCTTCTTGTATTAGGGATTTCCTCTGCCCACTTTATATCAGTAGTATCATCAGCTGGTATTACCAGGCTTCATGTTCAGTAATACCTAACAATTTTTTTTTGGGAAGCAATTGCATTTGTGTTCATTGTGCATCCTTTTTTTTCGTGTTGATGATCGCTGTGTTTCAAATGTTGAGTAAAGGAAAATTTGCAAAAAGTGCAATTTTTATTTTGTTTGCCGCTTGAGGCAATGCAACGATTTTATTTGCCACAATCATTTATTTTCTTTGAGTATGCTGCAGAATATTTATGGACCAATGCCAACAAATTACATTTATGAAGCTTATTTTGCCCAGTATGGCTGTTACCAATGAGTATTACATTTTGTTAGAGATGATTGTTGAAAAAATGAGCACTCTGACATTTGTTTTCCTGTTGTGTGACAATGAGGAAATCTACTATCCAAACTCACAATTAGCCATAAATCCCTTTAGCACTTTATATCGCATTCCAAATATCAATGATGCTGTGGAGTTTATAGTGGATGTTTCCACCCAAACTGAAATATTGGTACACTGAGGGGAAGATATCGAAGTGACTAATTTAATCTTTCATTTGTTTGGCATGTGAATTCTTGGAATTTTAGTTCCACACGCCCTGTTGATTCAGAGTAAATAGATGCAGTTCATTTTCTAGGATTCACTACTATTTTACCCTAATAAATGGCGCATGGCATTTTTATATAAAATCGTTTCAAGCCACTATGTCTTTGCAGTATTTGGGAAGCAAGACACATCACATTTTGTGAAAAGCTAGAAGACACAAATAAGTTGAAAATGGTTTGTATATGCAACACACAATAAACCATCAGAGCATGGTTGAGAAATTGAATTGGGAATTTGGACTTTTATTGGACATGAAATTTGTGAGGAGCTGGAAACTAAATACCAGTTATTGCGTGAAGAAGTGTATATCAAGTTTGTTGTTTCTGTAACAAATCACATTCCATTGCCATGCTGAGTCCTGACATGTAAAGTTTTGAAAAGCTAATATTCCGCTTGTCTTGCGATTATATTCTGTGTCATTTATATTATCCATCAGATAATGTCTGTCCCTAACATGATCCGCTTATATATATGTGTGAATATATGTTGAGCATCACCGAAGTTTTTTGGCGGAGAAGATGGAATCGCAGACCCCTGGATAGGATCTGATTGTAAACGCCTCCAGAATTTGAAAATTTAACCCAGATCCCTTTGGGAAATGTTCCTGCGGCCTTGAGGCGCCACAGTACACATGCAGATCCCATTATTTTTGGTTTTTGTAATAAACCGTTCAATGCTCGCTTGTGCTTGCTTGTTGAAACCCTAAAAAGTTAATACCCCCATCCAATGAGGGTAGGTATGTTGTTGTTCTGTGCATAAATGGACTAAATCTCATTCTTCCCTCAACTATTTAAGTAATCTGGTAGTTGTTCTTGCGCGTAAATGTTGCCGTTGCTGTTATAAATTTCATCATTACTCAAGGACTTTCTGGACTGAATCTCAGCTACCAGCATATTGTGACGCACTACTGAGAAGCAGCATATTGTGACCCAAAACTGAGAATATACATAGAAATTGTTGTTCTGTGCATACAAATTTATAGCTGTCATGTTCTCATTTGTGACCCTAAACTAAGAATATCCATACAATTTTGTGTTGTTCTGTGCACACACTCCCTACAAATTGCTATTTTATCTTATGCATTCAATTTATTTCTGATTCAGATGAAGTAATGCGAAATAATAAAATTTCCATGTGATTTAGACATCCAGCTGTGTATTCGTCATGTGATTTCAAACTCTTATTACTTTTGGCAGTAAGCGCAAACCTGTTCATATAAAAAAAACCATAATTAGCTATGATTCTCTCATCGATAAAATTTGGAGTATGTTGAGATAAATACATTGGGATCTGTAATATAAGGAATCATAGTGACTGATTATAAATGTTTCGAACATAATAGTTTTCAATGTTTATTTTATGAAATCATAAATATATATTTATTATTGAAGTTTCACTGCTCGCTCTAAATCCTGTTCAGGAGAGAGTACCCATTATCAATCTGAAACAGGGAGCTCTGTAATCACTAAATAAGAAAATTATTTGGCAGTGGAGTTTTTATTTGGACGACATGTGATTGTTACAAAACAATTTGAATGTAGGTTCCGAATAATTTCATGATATTTGTTTGAATTTTATATTTAAATAGTTCTTAATAATTGTTTGAATGTGAAAATGAAAATCTAATAAATTGTTTGAATGTGAAAATGAAAATCTAACAAATTCTAATGGAAGGAAAATAAATAACAAATCAGTGAAGTGTTTTAAGTAAAGTGTTGGAAACACAGATAAGGTGAATTGGTATTTCATTATTATTAGTAATTTTAGCTTATAAAAATTCAATGTATATAAAACTCGGTAAACATAAATTTTTATACAAGAAAAAAATTGTACAATTTATCTATGTAATTCTTTTATAAATTTATTCATACAAAGTAAACACCAACTTGCAACATTTGAAAGCACCAATCTATTAGAGATTTTTGTTCTATTGCTGAGCAGTATCTCAAATCCATAGGCACCAACCTATAGGTGACTATATTCCTGTCAACGGAGCACCTACTCTATTCCTGTAAACAGAGCACCTACTTAGTAATTTGTAGGTAACGATCTACTTCTTCAAGGTACTTCACAACTTCTCTGGGTTCACACAAATTGCCTCTTCAGCGGTGCTACCACCCAACCATTCTACTTTTAGATTTGCTTCTTTAAGCTTGATCACAACCACTTGTTTTTTTTGATAGCCTGGCACAATCAAGATGCACCGCAGCACTGATCTTTGCTTTACTGGTTACTCATTCCAATTATCCGCAATCTTATTCTACTCAATTGCATATTGGTAAAACAACATTTGCATAATTTCTACGTTGTGAGGTCTCATTCCACTTCTCCCTTGTTCATGTATATAGATGCGTTTTACTCACCCTGCGGTATCTGTGAATAGTTTTCGCTAATCTTGATTGCTAAAATTTTTAATGCAATTTGATAAGTATAATATTCCTTCAATACAACTCATTCCCTTATGGTCTGCTTTCTCCTTTGATAGAGCTCAAGTCTGGTCACCCTTTGGCACACTTTCTAACATTGGTTCATAACAAAGATATTCACCTCTGATATGACTTTGGCAGTGTTTTTGTTGTTCATAGCTTAGTCTCCTTCAAATCTAGCAAGAGTAACACAAATTTGGCCTTTGGCCTAGGGCTTTGCCTAAAAAAAGACTTGAAAATAGCCTCTAACAGACCTTGACCACCTCCAAAATCAGCCATGTGGCCTCCTCAATACTCCGCCTGAACAAAACTGGGCCTCAAACATAATTGAAACTTGACCTCATAACCATAATTGAAACTCAACGTCAAAACAGAGTGAGACCCTTCCCAAGAATTATGCCAAAAACCCTTCCCCTACTATACTTCCTTCCTCTAGGTTAGTCTTCTTGTTGCTCCCTAAACTTGGACTTCTTTGTAATCCTTCGTTGACAAAGTGTTTGTCATATTCCTCACACAACCGAGTTGATGTCACAAATGAGTCACACGAATGACCTTATTTATACTAAACAAGTTAGGGGTCAAGGCGTAGGGCTGACTTGTCCTCGAGTAGGGTATATATATTAATATATCTAATTTTTTTTTTTCTCCTCAACCCCAAGGAGTGAGAAGCTATGCCAGATATTATGAGAAAGGTCTTGAATTACGCTATTTGATTATCGGAAAGGTCTTGAATTATGCCATTTGATTAAGTATTTCTCTCTCATTTGGACAACCTTCAACATCAATAACAATAATTTTCAACCAGCTTGTGGGCGAAAAATTTTTAGTTGAAGATTTGGTGCACCTCAACAAGTTTGGGTCTCTTTTGACAATTGATAAATCCGAATTCAAGATAGATTTACATTAATGTATGATTATGTGCATACTATAATTCTATTACCAAATATTGTCATGAGTTGAAACATCTTTAGTGAGAAGGAATCAAAAATGGAAAATCCAAATTTAAGATAGATTTACACTAATGTATGATTACGTGCATACTATAATTTCATTGCCAAATATTTTTATGGGTTGAAACATCTCTAGTGAGAAGGGACCAAAAATGGAAAGAGCATGAAGTTTGAGGGGGAAAAACTGAAATGTTTGCACCTCAATAAACTTAAATGTCTGCAGCTCAATAAATCCAAATTTAAAATGGATTTACAATAATGTATGACTTTCCATAATATAATTCTATTGCTTAAGGTTTTCATGACTCGAAGGAAATTACATAGCATATAATTAAAACATTAGAGTGTGAAGGAGGCAAAACTTAAAGACTACTTGCACCTCTATCGTGCTTTTTTAATACATGTTTTGTATAATTTCATGATAATGGTTTGAATGTATATTTTAATTAGTTTCATAATAATTTGCTTGAATGTAAAAATCAAGTAAATTCAAAATCTCTCACTTTTAGGATCAAATATTTTCAATAAGTGTAGGAAATTAAATAACATATTAGTGAAGTGTCTCAAGTGAGAAGAGAGCAAAGCTTTAGAGGGAAAAGCTTAAAGAATGTTTTCACTTTGACAATTTGGGCATCTCTTGACACTTGATATATCCAAATTTAATATGGGTTTACACTAACGTATGGCTATGCGCATGCTATAATTATATTACCAAAAGGTTTTCATGAGTTGAAGGAAATTACATAACATACGAGTGAAGCAGCTCGAGTGAGGAGGGAGAAAAACTTGAAGAATGTTTGCGCCTCTACAAATCACAATATACATATTTTAATTATTTTTTGAGTGACCTAGCTTGAGTGTGAGAAGGGAGCAAAACTTGAAGAGTATTTGCACCTCTATAAATTTGATCTATCTTGATGTTTGATAGATTATGATTTAAGATTGTAAAACCCTTATTGTGACCCTCTAGATTGTAAATGAATGTACATATGAAATTTATGCTAGTGAGTCGGTACATATTAATTAGGCTAATGACCGAAGGACTACTTTTGGGGCCGATGTGCTTGTGTGCACGTGTTTATATGTTTTTATATCAAAATAACATGCACATCAATAAAATACATCAATGTTGTAGACCATCACTATTAATACTCCATGAGCGTGAAACGAGGGGGGGGGGTGAGCGCTTAATAATTATTAAAAGTGCACATGTTGTAAGTTAAGTCCATAAAGTGACTTAAAAAGTGCCATATGTCAATAGAGTGACATGCACATAAAAATGAAGGTGTTAGTGTTATGGAACACACATATTTTCCACATCATTGCATTATGGGAAGGATGATTAGACCATCCTAGATGGGAACATAGGGGACGACCTTGTGACATGTTCTCCAATGTGAGGTTAGAGGGGTACCTGGTGACCCATGAGGTAGTAGGAACTTTTGGAAACCATAGGGCTTGGGAGCATCCCTAGTCGGCCTTGAAGGATACCCTGGAGGTATTGGCACAACCCGAAGGGCTATTGGTGCCAATAAGGGGGTGAACTACTTGGGTTGCAGGGTTGATGGGGGATGTGAGCCTCTTGATTGTAGACTATTATTGATGACCTACCAGGTCTATTCCTCCATGAATGGTAGCCTTAAAATACTAAGGCTACACTACAAGTCTCAAGAAAGAGAAAACCCTTCTTTTCCTCTCTGCTGAGCGTGATTAAGGAAACACATGAGCATGACAACACTTTTTTCTTTAAAACCCATGTGCTCGTTCTTCTTTAGTCTTCCTTGATGTATGAAAACCATGGAAGTGAGGACATGAACCCATCTGCTTGTTCAAGAACTGAACTCTGAAACAGGAACATAACCATTGGTTCAGGAACAAATCACCTTTCTTCTGTTACTCCATCTTATGCATGTCTGCTCTTTTGCACGATGATCTTGACAACGATCTTCTCCAAAAGACTTCCCCTTGACATCGAATTCCTCTATGCAAGTTAGCTTCTCAATTCCGGCCCAGAATTTCCATTTTACCTCGAATTAGAAATCTCGCCCATCTAGAGCAAAATAATTAGTTTTGTAATATCATCACGCCTCTTCACAACATAATTCTTCAATTTAAATATCATTCCATTGTATTGAGCAATTCGTACTCAACGACAACAGGGTTATTGTCTACCTTCGCAGTAAAGTTTGCTAATTCAGTGACTTCAATTCTTTCCCATTTATCTACAACAAGACACATAGTGGCCTTTGAAAATATCAATCTTTGTCTTTCTGGTAATCAAAGTTACCTTCTCAGCTCCAAGGATTTGAATCACTGCACAAACTTTTAAAACGGTGATACCATTTCTAAACCTGAGATGCTTGAACCCACATTGAATATATATCCAAAGACTGTCATTAAGATCGTAGAAGTAAATGAAATGCCCATAAACATAGATTTGACCGCAGAGGTGTGTTTAATAAATATGCAACCACTTCGTGAAGTATAATAAAATTATAAAGGTATATCCAACCTTGATCTGAGACTACAAAACATTAGAGGAGCTAATTGCATATCCAAAACTGTATTAATTCCAAATTCACATATACTAGAATTCAATCAATAATCATCCGTAGACGAATGAACATAATGAAAACTTCCTTTCATTAATCAAACTATACATATACTTACAATTTTCGTTTAATTCATCTCTCTCCATGGCTTGATTTTCTTTAGTTGAAGTGGCCTCTCCTAATTCCTTTGAGGCTTACAAATATATACAAAAGGATTCTGCAACCAATTCTGGTTCAGATCCATAATCTATTCAACCATATCCTAAAAATCCTCTAAATCCACTTTTGACTCACTAAATCCCTATTCTATGAATTCCTAATCCCTAAGATCTTTATGAGATCTTTACAAGTATAATATCTCTCGTATTCTTAATTATTTGAGAATATTTACATTAAAACCCTCACATACATATTTCTCACTCAAATCATTTTAAAATATACAAAATTCCTATAAATAAATTAAATTTTTTAACAAACATTAGACCCCTTAAGTCAACCAAAATACAATTATTTTTCGAGCCAGATGCTCTTGCATCAATTATGTTTGGCACCTTGATTTGATTATGTGTGGTACTAATGTGTACTTGGCTTTGGGTAAGCTATTTTCTAATGGAGTTAAAGCCCTAGCTCGAGGGAGACCCATTGTTGAGAGAGTATAAAAAATGTGGTCTTGTTGGTCTAGTCTATGATCATCTTGGAATTTTCCAGGAGATTTTAAGCAAACCATCATTTACCGAGTTACTTCGATCAGACCCATTGAGTAACTCTCAAGCAAACTTTGATTATGTGAATTTCTTATGACTCTTGGCTTTTATTAAGGGAGGGTTTTTCCTTTTCTCCTTTTTCATGCTCCCACTATGATCAATATGTCTTATTGTTGCCACGGGGTTCGAGGAAGTATCCCAAGAGTAGATCCACCTTAAGGATCACTTCTCAACTTATTAAAATGTGAGCCTAACCTCGAGGATATCGAGAGAATCCAGGAAAATTGACCCTCAGAACTCCCATTAGTGGAGGGTGCTAGCAACGAGAACTCTGATCTAATTTGAGCTGAACCCTGGAGCTTTTTATTATTGTTATTACTAATATGCTTAAGGTGTAAATATATGTGTCCTCGTTGTTGTTCATGTGACTATAGAAGCTCCCCCTTAGATTATCCTTCACATTTTTCACTAATTAACAATTCAACTTTTTGAAATAAAATCAATGAAGAGAAGTAGGAGGTACTATTCTCAATTTCTTCTTCAAATATTCAAAGGGATCCCTCGCCAAAGGCTTGGTGAATATATCATCTATTTGTTTTTTAGTTGATATATACTCCCTTAACACTTTGCTTAGTAACCAACTCTTTAAGGAAATGATACTTGATGGGGATGTGTTTTGTTTTAGAGTGAAACACTGGATTCTTTGATATTCTTATTGCACTTGTATTATCACATTTGATAGAGATTGGTTCATTGCATGTTTCCTTCATATCTTGAAGAATTTATTTCATCTAAAGTACTTGTGTGCAACAATATGTTGTTGTAATGTATCAACTTTGACAGTAGATAATGTGACTGAGGTTTGCTTCTTTCTCAATCAAACAACCAATGATTCTCCTAAGAGAAATGCACCACCACTTGTACTTTTTCTATCATCCATGCAACTGGCCCAATCTACATCTATGTAAGTTGTTAGTGAAAATTCTTTTTCTTTTGGATACCACAATCCATAATCCATTGTGCCTTTTAAATATCTGAATATTCTTTTTGTTGCTAAGAGATGGCTTTGCTTTGGACCTGATTGAGATCTTGCTATTAACCCAACTGTTAGCATTATGTTCAGTGTTGAAGTTGTTAGGTATAATAGGTCGAAAATCATAGATTTATGCAACTTTTGATCAACTTCTGGTGATTCATAATCCTTAGCATGCATCCAACAACCATGGGAGTGGTGACAGGGGTACATTCCTCCATTCTGAACTTTTTCAACATTTATTTTAAGTATTTCCTTTGTGAGATGAACATGCTTTTTAAGTTTTGTATGAGTTGTCCACCAAGAAAGAAAGAGAGTTCTCCAATCATTTACATTTCAAACTCAAACTTCATTTCATTAGCAAACCATTGGACTAGGGAGTTTTTGTTGCTTTCTAATATTATGTCATCAACATATACAACTACAATCAAGATTTTTTCACAACTTTTCCTCTCTTGAAGCCTTATTTTTGAAGATGTTTGTCCAAACAAGAGTACCATGCTCGTAGTGCTTGTTTGAGACCATAGAGTGCCTTCATTAATCTTCAAAATTCATTAGGATTATCTGATAACTGGAAGCCTTTAGGCTGTTCTATATATACTTCTTCAAGCTCTCCATTAAGGAAGGAAAAATTCACATACATTGATATACTTTGAAGTCTTTGTGACAAGCAAATGCAAGAAACATTCTAATTACTTCTAACCTCGCTGAAACAAAAGCTTGTTCAAAGTCTAATCCGTCTACCTGTGCATAGCCCCTGCATACCAACCTTGCTTTATTTTTGATGATATGTCCTTGTTCGTTTAGTTTGTTTTTGAAGACCCACTTTGTGTTTATGACGTTTTTGTCTGTTGGTCTTTGTGTCGGCTCCCAAGTTTCATTATTTTCTATTTGGTTCAATTCTTCACTCATTACATATATCCAATGTTCATCTTTGCTTGCTTCAGAAAATGTCTTGATTTCAATCATAGACAACATGGAAATTTGAGCTTGATTTGATGTCTCAAAAAAGTTTTATTCTTGCTTGAATCCTTGCATTCTTGTTACCAATGATTTGATTTTTAGGATGGTTCTTTTGTACATACCTCAAAGGCGCTTTTGAATGGTTCTCTGATTCCCCAACATCTTCAAATTGTTCTTCCTCTTCTTCACTGATTGACTGATCAAAGGGATTGATAAATCCTGTCAACTTGCTTTTGGGAGATAGTTCCTCATCAACTTTCACATCTATATAGTTCAACTATCCTGTGCAGAATTTTTTTGTAGCAATTGTACCCTTTGCTTTTAGTTGATTCTTGAATACCCTAAAAAGATTCCTTCATCTTCTCTAGCATCAAATTTGCCCAATTTATCGTCATTGTTCTTAATATAACATTCACTACTGAACACTTTGAAGTGTTTGATTGACGATGGTTTTCCATGTTATAACTCATATGGTGTTTTTTCACAATTAGGCCTGAGATGTTCTTTATTTAGTATATGGACTGTTATGTGAATGGATTCTTCCCAATAGGTCTGTGGTATGTTTCTTTCTTAAATCATAGCCCTAGTGACTTGTTGCATTGATCTATTTTATCTTGCAACTACTCCATTCTACCGGGGAGTGTTTGAAATGGGATAATGTCTCTTTATTTCATATTCATCGTATAAGTCTTCAAGTTCATTTGATGTAAACTCTTCTCCTCTATCTAATTGTATGCACTTTATCTTGTAGCCTGTTTGGTTCTCTACCAATGCCTTGAAGACCTTGAATTTAACAAATGCATTTGATTTATCTCTTGATAAAGCTACCCATGTTATTTTGGAAAAATCATCAATCACTAACATAAATTAACGCTCAACCCCAGGTGCTTATGTTCTAGAAGGTCCACACAGGTCCATGTGTACTAGTTGAAGTGGCTTGCATGAGCTTGTTTCCCAATTTCACATGACTTGCAGATAGGGTTTTATGGCTTGCTAATTTTGGGTAGGTCTCTTAGCTCCCTTTTTGTTGATTATGATGATATGATCAGAATTTAGATTCCCTAGCCTTCTATGCCATAACCAACACTCAACTTGTTTTCCCAAATGACATTCTTCACTTTCTTCCTTTAGAACATATACATCATTTGTTGTTCGGACTCCCTTGGCCGATATCTTTCCTGTTGTAGTTGACTTTGTTTCACGTTCTTAAGCCCTAAAGATGACATCATATTCGTTGTCACAGATCTGACTCACACTAAGCAAGTTATGGTTCATCCCATCCACAAGCGATGCATCTTATGTCTCGCCTTTGCCATTATTCAAGCTTATGGTACCCTTTTCCATTATTTTCCCTAGTGCATCATTTCCAAATGTGACAATACTAGATTTGTTTTCATTTAGGGACAAGAACTTACTCTTATCACTAGTCGCCTGGAGCAACCACTATCTATGTATCATTGATTGTTTTGGTTATGAGCATAAAGAACAAGACCACAATCACTGATTTTCTTCTCTTCCTTTTTTGTTTTCTACGACATGGGTTCATCTATCCTATGATTACTTTGAGATGGTCATCTAAAGTTTCTGAGTTGACATTCGTAAGATTTATGTCAAAAGTTGTGGCAATAGTAGCATTCAGTGACACCAGAAAGTAGGGAAAATGGATTGTTGTCCTTGTTTATGTTTGTTCTTGCAATTACAAATCTGATGTTGATTTAATTTCTTTTATGACTTCTTATTTCATTCCTTCTTATATATGCATTTCAATTCATAACCTTCTCACCAAATTTTTAGCACAAATAATAATATCCATAGAATAAATTTTCATACATGGGGATAGTTTGTGCTTGTGAATATGGTCTCCTTGACATATGGTAGTTTTGTCTTTTGAAGAAATAAGGATGTTGGTAACTTATTGCATGCTTGCAAAATACTCTTGTTTGTTGTTGGTGGGTAGATTAGTCCTTTGCTTTTGTTGAGATGCGTTGTTACCTTGTTGTTGCTAAGGTGTGCTATTGGCATCCTTATTCTTTAGTTGTTGATTGTTGTCATTATCTCCTATGACAAATTTGATGAAGTTGATGGTCTTTTTATCCTTTGTCTTCTTCTTACTGGTTTCTCCTTCATAACCCAAACCAACTTTCATAAGAGGATATCTTTGAGCATTCGGTATCTCATCCAAATTTTTAGACCCCTTAATGTGTTTAAAATTCATATTTAACTCAGCTTGTGTTTTCTCTAGCTTCTTTCTAAGAGCAACTACTTCTTCGAACTTTTCACATTTTTTCCCTTTTTTCTTTTAACTGTTGTAATAGGATATCTTCAACCTCTTTGGCCTCTTCGAATTCAACCTTGAACATTCGAAGCTCTTCAAATTAAGGTTCTTCTTTAACATATTTAATCAAAATCTCCTTTCGTTTTTGTTCTTTTGTTTGAGTGTGTCAATTTCTTTCTTCTAGAGCACTAATTAGCTCTCCTTCAAGGCTAGCTTCACCCTCTTCTTCCCCACTCAACTCACACTCATTATGTTATCCAGTTTGAGACTCTAGGGACATAAGCATGAATTCACTAATTCCCTCTTCATAAGAAGATTCATTTGTGTCTTCTAAGGAACTGGTATCCTGGGTATACAAACTTTTCCTTCTAAATCTCTTATCATTCTTTACTCTGTTATATTTACTCTTTTCTTTATTTTTTGAGTTATTTTATTCCTTCTTAAATGGACATTTTTAGGCATAATTCCCTACTCTTCCACAATTAAAACACTTAAAAGGAAGTTTTCCTTTATACTTACCAATCCATTTCTTCGTTCTTTTCACAAATTTTGCTTCTTCTTCACTTGAGCCTGAACATGACCACTTTTGGTCTCCTATAGATTTCTTATATATTTTAAATGTTTCATCTCTTGATGTAGAATTTCCTTTTGTAATCCTCATTTCCTATGTTATTAAATATATTGATTCATTGTTAAAGTTTCAACATTAGACACCTCTTCAATCACTAATACTTTGGGATTAAATTTGACATGAAGTGATCTCAACACCTTTGGGACTATTGTAGACTCCTTAATTTTTTCATCTAGACCCTTCATAACATTTACAATAAATTTAACAACTTGAAGAAAGAACTTAGTTATGTCTTCATCATCATTCATTCTCAAGGAATCAAATTGCATTTTGTAAACTTGTAATTATGCCAATTTCACTTTACCATATCCTTCATGAATGTTTTTTAATTTATCCCACATTTCTTTAGCAGTCTTACAATGCATTACTTTTACAAATTTTGACTTAGCTATCCCACCAAGGATAGCATTCATGGCTTTGTAAATGAAGGAAAATTCCAATTTATCATCTTTATCTACAATAACTAGTGGTTTCTCATACCCATGCTCTATTTCACCCCAAACATATACTCTAGAGAACATTAAATATGTCCACATTCTAAATTTCCAAAAAGTATAATTAATACCATTAAACAAAGGAGCTTTGTTTGTAGGAAACCCTTCCCAACCATTCCTATGACTTAGATCTTCCTTTCAACGGTTAGGCTGATACAAAAGGAAATGACTTCGATATCAATTGTTGAAAACTAGGAAATTACTAAGAGGGGGGGTGAATCAATGATCATGTCTTTTAGCAATGACCTATTTTAACAACCTTTTAACCTTTCTTTTAACAATTAGTAGGATTATATAGATGTTCAAAAAATAACCATGAATTCAAAGGCAAGCACACATGCAACACATGTAGACACTAGATATAAGTGGAAACCCATAAAGGGAGAAAACGATGAATTTTGTTGTTGTGATGTAATTGCAAGCTCCCACTCCCTTTTTACATCATCATTTGTTGGCACCCACCTACATGAGGCTTCAACCCCTCTTTTATTGTGCAAGCTACAACTTGTTGGAAGCACCTATTTCCACTTCTTACAGGCTCCAACCTACTATTTTTTAGGCCACTACCTAAAAGGAAACACCAATCCCCTCACAAATTAAAATTTTAATTTGTCGGTTTACTTGATTTTTAATTTTTGAATTCCTACTTATTTTTGTTTTGTACTCTATCTCTACTCCTTTACAATTTTTTATCTCCCTTTCTACTCCATCTCAATTACATTTTTCACTTCAACTTCTCTTTCTCTTTGTATTTCTCTCTCTTGCCATGCAAATGTCAAATCAAGTCTCTCAAAATTCAATAAAAAAACAGTTCTGCATTCCAAAAATCCATCTTTATATGACTCACTATTTATTTGTATTTCAATGCATGGATTTGAAATTAAAAGGTGATCCACCCATTCGTTTCACATTCTTCTCAAAGTTGGAATCAAAATTTGCATAAACAAATTCCTAGCAAGGAAATGAATAGTCTTCCAAATGTTTGTTTGTATTCCATATGCCTAGCAAGAAAATAATCTTCAACCTTTGAAATTATGGATAAGATACTCGGCAAGTCACACCTATAATGAGCTTAATATTATATTAATATTTTCATGTTGTGCAAATCATCACCTCCTATTTGATGTAGGAATTCAAATCACATGTACATAAAATTATGCCAATTATTCCATATCAAATTTCAAAACTCCTCTTCTGATGTAAACTTGTAAGTAATGGCTATACTAAAATTTCCATTGAAACAAAGAAATATGGACCAGGGCAGGATCAATATGCTCTAGAAGGAAAAACTATTCACAAAGAGCTTCATAATGATTTCTATCCACGTTTGAAAATTGTTACTGCAAAATATCCAACATTTATATCTTCTTCTAGAAACTAAATATATCCTTTGTAAATGCCTTGAGATTACCCCAAAGTGTGTTTTCTTGCAATTACCATGAGCGTTCTGACCCCTTAAAGTTCTCAGGTGCACTATTATTTCCATCTTATCACCTTCCAATTTCACAGTATTGCAGTTGTTTCCTATGATTTATATCTTATATTCAAGCCTCTCATCTTGACTTCCTTCAGGAACATAAAAGGGTGTTGCATGTCTTCTTTTACTATTTGAATCTTCAATGCCAACATAAGATGTGAGCTTCTTTGAATCAAATTTCCTTTCATTTGCCGATTAATAGTTTTACACATAAGACTCAACCATAATGCACAACTCCTTCATCAAAGTCAAGATCATTTATGAATCAAAATGACACTTCCTCAGTTTCATTGACAATAGCAATCCTTCCTTCAAAACCCATGAGAAGCAAGTCAAAATAAGCATCTACAATGTAATGGCCAGAAATTTTCCTATGGAACCTCATTCCCAATGGCTAGGCATAGATGTGCTCTAATTTGGATTTGGTGCAGGAGGATTCTTTGGATTATATATTTCATATCTATTAGGCGATGTAACAACAAAGTCAATCCAACCCACATTAGGACCATTAAACAAACTCTACAAAGAATAGAAACATTCAAAATTTCATGTGGAAAAACATGGAAAGGAGTGCTTGGGCCATAACAAATGTTAATCAATGTTTTGTTGAAATGTTGATATTCTACCTTTAACCAATGATTCACGCTACTTCATAATGACTCGACTATGAATGAAGCAACACACAACCATATTAGGCCTTTGATCCTCAAAACCTGTGTGCTCAATCAATGCCAAGTTACCTGGAAGTATGCTAACATTTAAACACTTGATTCAAAACTGAACTTGGGGAGCATGAATTAAACCATGTGAGCATGAAACGCTCAGCTGACACAAGAACACTATTCTCCTTCAATAAGTGATGTATATTGACCCTCATGAGGAGCTTGATCTACTATAAATAAAATTTCTCTAATGAAAACGCCTTTGACATCAATGCCAACACTACTAGCACCATCTATAGTTAGGGTCATCAAACCCATGCCTATCTTTAAAGTAAATGGGGTTTCATTTTCCCCAACTAGTAGGCTAGAAAGTAATGCCCTTTCTTTGTCTCCTTACATTCAAGCATGTTAAATTCTCCACAAATGAGCCATGGTGCATCAAGAAGTTCGTCTTCTATCTAATGCTATGATGCTATGTGCTCTTGTCAATATTTAAAGTTGTAAATATTGGCCAAACCTAGGATTTCACTATCTTAATTGAGTAAAGGTGGAAAGAGTCTTTTGGAGAGGGGCTAGTTCCTTGTTTAAAAAATCTAGATGAGTGAAGGGAGAACAACACTTCAATGCACGATTTTCCTTTTGTGTGCTCATAGAAATACGATGAGCTTTGGGCCATATGACAACCATAGCCACACATATCGTGAAACTTTTGATTTAAACTTCTTGCAAATAGAGAAGATTTGTCCCACCAATTAAACACAATATCTGCTAAATAAAATACGTTTTATTCCAAGGTTACTTTCACTACAAACCGATGGAATTGTTCATCATTGTCTCATTTTCTTTTAGAACTCACATAATGCCATAAGAGTTATTCAAAACATCTAGTTATCAACGAAACCAATCCCCATGGGTAACTTGTTTCAACCATTTAGCTTGGTTGCTAGCCTCATTTGCATTTAATTTTCCTAGAACATGAAGGAGATTGAGTTTGGTGACTACCATTTCTTGGTTAGATTGAGCTCGAGGAAGGTTGATTAGTTGCAACATTTGATGACATGTTGTGTCTATTCGTAGCTTTAGTTTTTGAGTCTAAAGACTTCATGTCTTGATTCTTAGAAATGCCATAGTTTTTGTTCTTCCTGACTACTCCACTCATTATTAAATCACCCCGAGATATTAGTGGATAGTCACACATATGGTGATCCAAGTTGTAACACCAAAAGTAGGGGTTACACAAAATGATGTTGGAGAACACCTCCCTTACAACCTTGTCCCCTACTTGGATAATAACATATTCCTCAAGTTCCTCTAAAAGATTCATGATCCAAATGCGATCATTATATTATTTGTCATCTATGTTTTAGGGTGGAAAAATTGGATTCTTTAGCTTGTAGGGTCATTGGCTTTTAATGATAAGTCTCTCAATTTGGAGAATTGGGGTTTGAAACCTTCTAGAGCTATTTTGAGGCATTAAAAAATGTTTTTTTGGAGTAAAAATACTCTTTCTTGTGCCATACCCTTCGACATTGTTATACACTCAAATATCTTTCCAACAATGTAAGAATTGTGTCAAATAGAGTTCATATGAAAAAGTTGTGCCTCCTGCAAGTTGACTTACCATGTTGACCACTATAGCATGAGTGGATGCCACGTTAGC